>JAULUF010000042.1:19935000-20237500 GCA_031834385.1 Semotilus atromaculatus | reverse complement strand
GAATAAATGTGGTGATGAAATGTAAATTATCTGCCATCAGCACATATAATGTGTGCAGGTTCATATTATTTTGCTTTCCTTTTTTATTTATATTACAATTTCTTTTTTATTTCCTTCAATCATGTTCATGTTTATTTCTAGTTAAATCATGCATGTAATCTGCCTCTGCTGATCCTGCAGCCAATGAGATTGCTTGCTCAACATTTAAAAAGTCTGGTTCATCGTTTGTTGTAAGCTAATCCTGCAGTCCTTCAGTGTTCCTCTGAAACCCTCCACCTCCCCCAGCTCCACCTGCCTATCTGCTACAGGATTTATGTATGACTATTTATGCAGCAGCAGAATATCTTACATGCTAACAGCAGCGTGTTTGAGTATCTGTTAGCAGTAGCAAGTGCATACTTGCTCTGCAGCAAAAATAGTCAACAGCAGCAGCATTAACATTGCCATATTAAAAGTAAATGGTAATTGCAAAAATAAAAATGTAACGAAAATTAATAATGTAACAAAAATGAACGTTTTTTATAAGCAACGTACCATAGTTAGAGGACACCTGTAGGTCGGAGATGATGCGCAGTAGATTGTTCATCTGATTGGTTCTTTGCTCAGTCTCGATGATGCTGTCAGAAGCAGGGTAGGCGGAGTCAATGTAGGTCATATCAAACAGGTAAATTCCTAATGTAAACAGAGAAGAAAAAGTGTTTATATACACTTTGGGTTGAGAGGGAGATCATTTCATTCATAATTAATGTTTTCTCTTTCAATTGTAACTCAAAAGGTGAAATTCAGAAAACTGTCTTGGTCACTTTTTTTCCCATGCAGGTGCAATGAATGGAGACCGAAGTCTCTTGAATGCAATTTTTAAATGCATATGATAAAAAATTTAATCAACTATTCCTCTTCAGAATCAGGAAGCTCTTTGTTGAATCAGTTCAAAAGATCTGAACAAGTATATATATGTGTGTATGTATGTATATATGTATGTATAGTGCATGATTTGTATAGACTTTTGACACTTTTATGCTGACAGTTTGAAGTTTGACAGTTCTTATTTTCACTACCATTACCACTACCAAGTCTGTGGTCAGTATGGTTTTTAAATGAAAATAATACTTTACATTTATTTAAGTTATAAATATGTAATCATAATGGTAAAAAAATATTACTATCTATTACAATACCTCTATTTCAAATACATGCTGTACTTTTGAACGTTCCATTCATGGTTTCCAAAAATATTAAGCAGCAAAAATGTTTTCAATATTGATAATAATGAGGAATGCACCAAATCAGCATATTTGAATGGTTTCTGAAAGATCATGTGACACTAAAAAACAAGAGTAATGGCTGCTAAAAATTCAGCTTTGCCATCACAGGAATTAACTACATTTTAACAATATAATTCCAATTTTAAATATGAAACAGTTATAAATTGTAATATTTAACAGAGCTGTTTTACTGTATTTACAAATAAACAGCCTTGGTGAGCACAAGAGACTTCATTTAAAAAGATTTTTAAAAACCTTACCGACCCCAAACTTCTAAATGGAATATCGGTTATTCTTCAAAACTTCACCTTTTGCGCTTCATGGAATGGGTTATAAGAAGTACTGTAATTTATTATTTATTTTAGGTGAAGTATCTCTTAAAGATGGGTTTGCAGCAAACTTCTAATGTTAAACATTAAAAAAATAAATAAAATAAAAAAAATAAATCATACTATCCACACATCTGGGCGCTGAACTTCAAGTGTTGTGAAACTTCAAGGCTTTCCAGTTTCCACTCTTTTACTACATTTACACATATAGTTCAGAGAGAACTCTCTCCAGGATTCTCATGAACACTGGTAATTGTCAGGTAACAGGGACAAAACTAAATGGCATGCAGTGACTGGCCTGAAAAGAGGCCTGGAGCTATTGCCTGAATGTTCTTGCTTGCTTGCTAGAGTTCTGTTTCCTCCACAGGATTCATGAAGCAGCTTGCTAATAAGCAGGTAGAGGTTACGAGTCTGTTAATGAGTGCAGTTAGTCAAAAAATGAAGAGTGAATATGTACTTTACACAGCCAGTAGGATGAGTCTGCTTTCTCACGCCAAGCCTAAAGACTATCCGTGGCTTAACTAGTATTAAATTACAGGAAGGTGAGAGAGGATGTTCTCAGTGAGTGAAGCAAGCAGGATAAGTTAGATTAGTAAAGTGAATCTGTGCAGCTACACAACTTTCAGTAGCTACACAACTTCTCTCCCACTCTATTGTTAAAACAGATGCCACACTTGTTCTCTGTAATCATACACTTGTAAAATATGGTCAATGTTCTGTTCAAATGTCCAGAAGTGGATAGTTTTGACACCTGGTCCTGAGCTGGAATAAACCGATCTTCTTTGTGGTTGACAGCTCTCATTACTGCCCACATCTGATGTGTATTACCACTTCTGTCTGATTTTATGGGTTTGTCATTAGCATGAAACTATGATTTCAGTTGAAATAAATGCAGGGTTAACCTTAACCTTATATGGAATACTACTGGAATACTACATTACCATTCAAAAATTTGGGATCAGTAAGATTTTTAAAAAAGAAATTAAGATTTATTTTTAGCAAGGATACATTAAATTGATCAAAAATGTAATTTATAATGTTACAAATGTTAAATACATTTGTATTTAAAACAAATGCTGTTCTTTTTAACTTTTTATTCATCAAAGAATCCTTAATAAAGTGTCAATTTTCACAAAAATATTAAGCAGCAGAACCGTTTTCAACAAAATTAATGTTAAAATAATACATTGATAAAAAAAAAAAATATATATATATATATAAATATATAAAATGGTTATTTTAAATTTTAACACTATATTTGACATTATAGCCGAGTTTCCACCCAAATTACCCAGAAGAATTTTCCCCAGGAACTTTAACACCCCAGACCTGTTGCTGTCTGTGCTTCCATCGCGGTCTAAAGCACCGGGAAGATTAGGCAAATAGTCCGGTGACGTAGGTCAGCGAGCGACTTTCCCGTTCCCGATGGATTTCATTCACTGAATATAAGCTTAATAAAGCCTGAACCTTGTCGTCGGTACATCGGTCAAATCTTTAAAACTCATTTGTTGATTCGAATAGCAAACATCTGTTACTGCACGGACCGATTTAAAAGGGAACTGAAACGAACAAAATATAATTCGATAACATGTTGGTTATTAAAATTGTAAACAAATTAATTCAAAAATAATATTAAAAACAAAACATATGTGAAGTTGTTCCCAATACTGAAATGTTTAACTCTGAATGTTATCAGAGCGCAGCCGTGTTCGATGACGTCACAGGCATGGTACCACTGTAGGCTAATGTTATGTCAGGCTACTCTACTGCTACTCTGACTGAACTGACTGATTTTGACAAGTTAAAACTAAAAACAGCATTTAAGTAATTGAATCATCAAATGAAATAATAAAACTGCATATTCTTCACTGTATGAATGAAACGTATACTGATTCTTATATAGACTGCTGTCACTTTAAGAACTACAGTAATGCAGGGATCTAGAATATACTGATATACATACACGATTTCCTACAGATGTTTACATTCACTTAAGACAAAACCAACTGTTTATGTGAACCTTGTGTTTTTGACACTTTAAATGGAATTAGACGATAAAGAGAATTTAGTTTAGTGCCTACGCTGTTACAGCTGGCTGTCTGTGCATGGCGTTTAGGCGTGTGCGCTCGTCAACCAGCAACCAGTATCTTGCGGGTGTCGTCGATGGATATTGCTTATATTGGATAGCATCCTCGATGTCGGATTAATTTAGCAAGGACCTACAGTGGAGGTGAACATCACGATAACAGCTAAGGGGTGAGTGGAACTTGTTTACAGGACTCGCCATGGTCACCTTTATGCCACAGTCATTTTGCAAACAGGTTATTCGGTCCTTGATGGCATCGGAGGTGTTATATTCGCTTGTTGAACAGATCACAATTTTTTCAGATCTGTTATGCTCTTGAAATGCCAATTTGCTTGAGCTGTCAAGGTAGCCTATCATCATGCCAGTGACGTCACAGACCGTTGACGCTCAAGATGGCTGCGCAACAACAAACTAACATCACTGTTTCCCCCCCTTGTAACTACTTCAGCAGTTTTAAGTGTCCTACCACAAAAAACAATGATAACACACCTGTTATATCACCTTTACTTCCTATTTTGTTTCAGTTCACCTTTAAAAAAGAAAATTGTGATTGAAATAAAATGTCAACCAATCAAAATGCGGCATGAACTCAACCAATCAGCGTGTTCAGCACCTAAGTCCCACCCCCTGAAAGTTTCTGAACTTTGAAAAAGTACTACCTCGCTAGCAGGGACTTTCGGATGGGGAAATATTTACCTGGAACTTCATTTAGACCCTGGTTCCTGAGGTGGAAACACAGAGTACCACCCCAACGTCCCTAGTTCCTGGGGAAAGTTTCTGCGGTGGAAACGCGGCTTATTACTGGTTTTACTGTATTTATTCAAAGAAATACAACATTGGTGTAGCCTGGCTGCGCCCTCCTACGCACTTCCGCTCAATTTCATTTTCCTTCAGTACTACGTCTGGGACTGCTGTATATTCTTAGGTTTCCAGAAATCAATTTTTTGTAGGACCAATCAGGGAATAGAGGGAGTGGCTGAGAACGATGACGTTGATGTAGAGTGTCAGTTTGAGTTGGAGTTCAGTAATGGCAGCGGAGAAAGACGTGAGAAAAGCTATTCTGTCCGTTGTTGCAGATCCGAAATGACCGCAGCGGCGTATTGTTAATGATTAGACCCAGCTTCGACAGTTGACTGAATACATCACTCTCCTTAGTGTCAAATATACATTTAGAATTTAGAATTGACCGTTCGCAGGGAGCTTGATTGACAGGTGATCTGACCAATCATACTTCGCCATCCGCCATTTTGTCCGTCAAAGCAGTCAGGAGAGATAGATTAACACGGGAGGATTTGAACTTGAAAAACGGAACGTACTGATAACGTTCCGCAGTTAAAACAACATTTCTTCTTATGTTCATTCATGTTTATTTGATGCTATAAATGAACTAGAAGGAAGAGATGATCGGTTCTTGAGAAGTTTTAACTGAGGCTGTAACGTTACAGCGATCTGTCACGACACATTAAAGAGTCACAAAACGGTATTTATTGTTTAAATTTATTTAAGAAAATGACCAAATTTAAAAGGTGAGACTTTGTTTAATATGTTTAATATGAAAAGTAACATGTTCTGTCCTGTCTGTCAGCGTGTTGTCAGTCTCTCTGCTCCGCAATGTATTTTTCACTGCGTGAGAACATGGTGTGTGTGTGTGAGAGCGGCGTAGCTTGACGGACATAGCGACAGTAACTAAGGGGGGCGGGTCTTTGCGAACGGTCAATTGTTCCTTGAACTCTTAAATTCAATGAACAAAACCTGCAGCTCTCGTTGACAGACATCTTATTCTAAACATAATCCTCTGATCATTCATTTCGGACTTCTTGTTTCCGGCCGGTTTTGGTGCATGACATACGTCACGACCACACGTTAGCGATTGGCTATGGTAGATCCTGAGTGACTCTGGGCAGATCCAATAGTTTTGAACTTTAACAGAGAACCCGCCTACAAGGAAGTAAATGTTTCTCAATGGAGAGAGGCCAGACTACATTTTACAGACTAAATAAAATGTTTTATCTAAATTTCACAACGTTGTGATTAATTAATCAAATTAATCAGAAATTTGTTTGAGAAATCAACCCCAAAAGATCATTTAAAGTCCTTATTGGGTCCCACTTTATATTAAGTGGCTTTAAGTACTATGTACTTACATTGAAGTTACTACTTCGATACAATGGACTTACATACATGTTTTTACATTGTATTAATATTTTTGAAAATACCTGCATGTAATTACAGCTGTAATAAATTGATGTAATTACATTTGTAATTACACAGTTGACCCTTCCCTTACACCTTAACCTACCCTTAAATCGACCCATACCAGCACACCTGTCCCTAACCTTACCAGTATCACATCTCAATAGCAGCAAAAGTGTTTTACAATACAACCTGAACACAATAAGTACATTGTACTTATTTTTCTATGCAAGTACATAGTACTTAAAGCCACTTAATATAAAGTGGGACCCATTATTGTGTTAAATGAGAAAAGCATCAAATAGACATAACAAAAAGTAGCTTTAGAATTATTTATTTATTTATTTGATTCAACATAGAATTTTGCATAAACTTTTAGGCTTCAACAGCCATGAGGGGGAGTAAATGATCATTTTTGGGTGAACTATTATCTTTAATGTTTTTTTTATTAATATGGAAAAATTAAATAAATTTTTTAAATGAAATTATACACTAAATAAGAAACCAAAACTGCCAGTAGGTGGCAGTAAATGTATAAATGAGTAAGTCATTGATTCATTTGATTCGTCCAAGCGGTTGATTTATTCAGGAATGAAGTAAATGGCTCTCTTTATGAATGGGAGATTTAATCATTTTGGTTCACTCGATTGACAAAAAATCTGCTGGACCAATAAATTATCTGGAGGTATAGAAAACACTAAAACTGGCATTAAAGTCACAGAAATAGCCTAAAGCATGTGTTGAGTTTGCATGTTGGTCAGGGAGGTCAGAGGTCAGCTGTACAGCTGAGATTGACCCTGACAAACTTCCTGTGAGTACTGTAGCTCATTGACCTCCAGTGACCTCTTACTGGATTCAATTACAACAGCAAAACTACCCTGGTAATGAAAGTGAATGAGCTCAGCTGCCATCTATTGGTTAACTACTATGATGTTACATACACAGAGAGTGTAGAGAAATAACTCTCTAATCATCTATTAAAGATAATAGCAAGACATTATTTAAATGTGAAATACGTGAAATACAGTCAAACAGTCAAACAAGTCACCAAGGACAAAATATCAGTTTTCTTGTCTGTATGTTTCAGTAGCTAGTTACGGATTCACTGTCATTACGATTTTATATTTTGCAAAATTCTACTTGATATAAAAAGTGGACAAATATTATGCTGGTTTGACAAAATGGGGGAAAAAATTCAGATATGTGGCATAAACCATATTCTAATTACAAATAATTATATATGTGTCTTCAGTCAGGTCTATTCTAGGCTTTTGAGACTTTCTGGGACACAATGAATAAGAGTGAATAAGACTTCCTGGAAATGAGTGTTCCAGTGGCTGGTTTCCAATGAAACAAGGTTAAGCTCTATTAAGAGAAAGACAGAAAGAGGTAGAAGAAAACGTTTCACAATTATCAGTCAGGCTTGGAGTGCTAAAAACGTAATAAAGTAATAAAAGAGATTGGCAATCTTATTCTATACATGAAGTAACTTTTCAAAACTCACAAATTTAGAGAGCCAGTATAGTATTTACAGAATTTGCTGCACCCTGCATGAAAGGAAACTTGACTAGTTTTCTGTGATATCATTGATGTATGAAAGAGACAGATTATTCTTTGCTGTCAATCACAAATGCAGGCACTGTCAACCTCTTTCAGGTTGTCAAAAATAGTCAAAATAGGGGTATTGTGCCATCAGAGAAAGAAACAAGAAAGCAGTGATCTGTCAGGAGTAACCAAAGCCCCTTTCACACAGAGATTCCGGAAAATGCACACCTAATGTTACCTGGCATTTGTCCCGGGATTGTTTGATTTTGGTTCATTCACACTGTCAGTGATTTTCTGGGATCTGTGAGTGCGTTCACACACATCCCGTAAAGACACATGACGTCAGGATGAGACGTGTAACGTACGCGTCGAAAACATGTGCAGGCGCATACCGTTCCACAAAGCTGGCGAACGATCTCAGCTTCAGCGTGGATAGTAAGGAGCTCCTCCTCTTTCATTCAGGCTCAGCCCCTTTCACACAGCGCGATGATCCCGGCAAATTGCCAGAACGCCTTCTGTGTGAACACAAACACGACCCGGGATTGATACTGGCATCGATGCCTGGTTGAGGACCTAGTAACATTATCGGAATCAGTCCCGGAACGTGTCCTGTGTGAACAAAACCCAGGACCAATGCCGTAAGGGGTGTGTTATAGTGATGACGCACGTGCCATTGCATGACTCTTCACGTCATCAACAAAGAAAGAACGAAAAAATGTCTGCAAACTGCGAATGTCTGCAAACGAAGCAGAGACCAGGAGCTCCTCACTATACGCGCTGAAGCGGAGATTGTTCGCCAGCTTTGTGGAACGGTACGTGCGTGTACATGTTTTCGACACGTACATTACACATCTCATCATGTGTCTTTACGGGATCTTTACGGGATGTGTGTGAACGCACTCACAGATCCCGGAAAATCACTGGCAGTGTGAATGAACCAAAATCAAACAATCCCGGGACAAATGCCGGGTCACATTATCCATGTATTTTCCGGAATCTCTGTGTGAAAGGGGCTAATGTCTCTTAATTCCATAACAATCCCTATAAGCAGGGCCTGAAAGTGATAACTGAACACAGAACCTGATTTTATCAAATGCAGCATGCTCCTGGATCAACATCGATATTGATCCTGGAATAACATTCCAATCAACCAATCAGATTTGAGGGACAAGTTTGAGGGACTATCATTTCCCTCTAATTTTAGGGATAACTTATGGGTAGAGTTAGGTTTAGGGATAGGATTACATTTTCAGACAGGAATGTTGACAATATATATATGTTGACCCAGGTAGGTGTCTAACTTGGCAAAATCAGGACGTGCATAATTGAACACCAGTGGAATTCAGTCACGGAGCAGCCGTCCAATACTGATGTCCATGAATAGAACAGGGAGTGTGGCGTAGCCTGAGTCTCCTAAAACCAGGGACCATTACAGTCCAAGACATTTACAGACTTCAGGGTTTATGCTCTTTGAAATATAACACTCACATGCATTACTCGAGCCAAGAATTTAAGGACACAGTGAGACTTTCACAGAGACAAGTGGTATAAATCACAATGGCTGAGGAAATGTT
Source organism: Semotilus atromaculatus (assembly GCA_031834385.1). NCBI lineage: Eukaryota > Metazoa > Chordata > Actinopteri > Cypriniformes > Leuciscidae > Semotilus > Semotilus atromaculatus. The sequence goes on along the minus strand of JAULUF010000042.1, from coordinate 20,228,508 downwards.
TCACTGAAAATATCACAACAGAAATCTTGGTGATTAAAATAAATTCTGACATGTCTCAGATGATCAATGATTGATAGGGTTCACCTGTGACGTATTACTAATAATAAGTAAATATGATCACATGCGAGTTAACCACAGTGGATACTCAAATGGGAGAGACACAGATTTTGGTCTATAAATATCAAAAGCATTTAGGACACCGATCATGCTGGAAGCTCAGTCAAGATCTTTGACTATATATTTATAACAAATAACATGATAAAAATAAATAAATACATTTAAAATCAATATAGAAATGAATGCAGTGCTGTTTTCATATGCCAGACAGTGTAAGAAAATAATATGCACTTTAAACCAGCTTTGTTGTTGTTAACTAAAACTTTCTAAAATATATATAAAAAAAATAATATTAGATGAGTAACTTAAACTTAAAAAAAAAACTAAAAGAAAATTACAAATGTTGCCTTGTGGCTTAAAATAAGTTGAAATACTAAAAGTAATACAACTAAAATTAAGAAAAATATATGTAAAAAAAAATCTAATAAAAATAACTAATATTAATAAAATAAACTTACATTTAATGAAAGGTAAAAATACAAAAAAGAAAAGCTAATTCAATATACAAATAATACTAAAATAACATTACATACAGCTATGACATAAGAGACAATTTTACATTACAAAATACACAGCACAACGTTCTACATGTATGAATGTCACTGCATTTTAAAGCAGCTGGATTTGATTAACCCTAAGCTGCTTTAATGTGCTCATAATGATCACATTAGTACTTGTGCATAAGTTGTGTACCTATAAACCAGTTGAGGGTCGATTTGTTGATAATAACTCATTTACTGAGTTACATTGCAAAAAAAAAAAAAAAAAAAAGTATTGTCAGGTTGGTCTAAAATGTGTTTCTTTTTTTCTTCTGCCATCAACATAGGAATAATCTTCTTAAGCCAAAGAAATTGTATAACTTAAATGATATATTTTGCATAATTGTTGATGTTAGAAAAAGCACATATTTTTAGTACGCAAAGGTTTGTAGAAGGCAGGTAAAATACCACAAATGCCACCTGCTTCAACGGCCAAGTATTATTCAAGTCAGTATAGACAAGCCCTAGCCTGACGTCATCATACTCAGATTCTAGTCAGATTGTGAGTCTGATACTGCTCCATTGGTCTGTGATTATGGGGCGTTCCATAGACCGTAAAAGAAATGGACACAGCGACCCCATTGATTTCAACGGAGAGAATTGAAGCCCAATAGAAGCACTCACTTCCTGATAGCCAAGCGTACTGCGCAGACTCACACTGAGCTGGACGACGTAGATGTGACGTAAGCAACCTGACTGACAGTTGTAAATCTTCTAGTAGCTGTACCAAGACAAATCTGAATTACCTAATCTTGCAGAGACGGCGAAGCGTGACCTGGAGCAATTTAACCACCTATAACACAATACTTGTCTTGAATGATGATCAGAAGTTTCCAAGGTCGATGTTTAGACAGTAAACGATTGCTGCGAGCTTCTCCTTCTGTCTACACGGTAACTTCTCTACTGTGCGACAGAGAGTCCCGTGGTTATGACGCAATCATTAGCCTATTTTTACAAAAACGGCTTCTACGGGGCCATAAAGTAAGATACAAAGTAATGGAGCCTTTTATACATTGTCGTGTTTCTTTAGAAATAAATAATGAACAAATGGATTCTTTGGACGCCTCAGATGTAAAGTTATTCACTGTCAAAGTGACCAAAATGAATGGGAGTCAATGGGATGCTAACAGCAGGTGATAGCCAGCTACAATGGCGGACCCCAGAGGAAGCTTCAGTTTCCGGCGGATGGATTACCCCCTTGGTTTCTACCGATACAGGAAAGAAAATGCCTCTGCACTCAATTGGATAGACATACAACAACCAATCAGAGTAAATGACGTATGTTGAGGATTCCGGGCTTCCAAAAAGGAGCTGGCAACGAGCGTTGGTTATGTCCACCTCGTCGTGCACGCCGAGTTGCATCACCGTGATGCCCATTTCGGTTGCTTCTTTCACTTGGTCCTCCATGAGTGCGACCAAAGGAGAAACAATAATGACCACAGGGTTTTCATTGTGCCCCATCTTCTTAGCGACCATCGGGGACAGCTGATAAATTAAACTTTTGCCTAATCCCGTAGGAAGGACGGCAAAAACATCTTTCCGATCGACAAATGCCTTGATCACGGTTCTCTCTCTATTCCTCTAAATGCTTAATGAATGCGCTGTCTACATCTTCTATAACAGACGCGATGGCTAAATCTACACATTTAAATTCTCCAGCGCCAGCCGTTCTTTGTTGTAAATGAATTCAACCCAAGCGCTCTTTGGTGACGTGGATGATTACGTTACTGTTGATCATCTGTCCATCATCGTATAAAGCCCGCCCTGACAATTTGCTTGGTCCGAATAGCTTTTGTTCGGGCATACTTGCTTCACAACAGATCAAGTCCAGACCGAACTTCACATCCTCAAATGTTGTGGGCGGGGCTAGACAAGCCCCATCTCTAACCTCAAAATCCTGAGAAGAAGCAGCCTGTGTGGAAAACTTGAATAATGAACATGACAATTAGCAGACTTGACTTGTTTTAACTCAATGATGCAATGTAAGAACTATTTTGGTTGTTACTTGCAAAACGTCAACTTGCAAAATACCCAAGGGCTGTGAATGGACAAAATTTTGATTATAACGAGTCAGAATTATGTTCAGATAAACAAAGTGCACCAAAGTAGTGGTGCCAGATGCATTATGGTATTAAATAAAAGCATCATGTTTTCATGGCTTATGACAGTCAGAAACTATTCAGAGGGTAGATTTATTCAAGTTTTCTGTAGCTTTCAAACAGTATGTTTTAAAAAAAAAATTAACATTAGTTATTGTATTATGAACAAGCATTATCTAACCATGAACAATAGAACATTTATAAATTAACCAAGATTAACAACTGCTGTAACAAAAGATAGTTCATGATACCTATTGCATTAATACTTTACATAAGTTTAAATTTGTTAACAGTAATTGAAATTGAACTAAAATAACTTTCACTCAAAAATGAATAATGCTTTTAAAAACATTTTTGAAATCATATACACTCACATGAGATGAAGACTCATGTAAGTTGCTTAATAAAATGGTTAACTAATAATGAACTGAAGTATTTTTATAAACTTGCAAGATTAATACATGCTGTAAAAATAGGGTATGATGCTGCATCCACACCAGTAGGTGTCAGTATAAAGTCTATGCACCTGTTATAAATCCATTTCATAAATACAGACAACTTTTTTTTGAAAATGTTTATTGATAATCATAGTAATATTCCTAGATTCTGATGTCTGCACAGTGATGGAGGGAACATTAAATGTGCATAATTGTGGAAATATGTATTTTGTGTTTGACACAGTAAAGCGGTTCGAGGCCTTTAATTACATGGGCTGTCTGCATTTATAGCCGGCTATGGAAAAAACTGCATGTCTTCAAGCAAACAGCTTGAAGGGTGTTGAGACTGCGGCCTGGCCAGTGGCAGAGAAACATTCCAGAGGTGTGACTTCACATGTGATAGTGAGGCTGCAGGGTGCTATGTGGCCGCTATCTCAAGGGATATGGTTTTTCCATCAGGGGCTTTCCAGTGTGCATGAACAACTGAGATGACTGAGAATGGAAGTGTTAACACCTGCCATCCGGAACTCAACAACATCAGACAGATTACTAGGGGACGAGCAAAACATACAAGATTGATTAATGCATTTGATGATGTGCGGTTAACTTTTATGTTTTATTTAGAGCATCTGGATTTTTTCGCATCGGGATTCACGGCCCATGAATCCCAAAACACTTTTCATGAGCTGCACAGCCAAGTATGGTGCTATTACGGATCCAGAACAGAGTGTAAAACTGGGAGCAGCCAAAATAATATTTTAAATCAACACACGGTACTGTTACTCAAGGTGAATGCGCAGAGAGAAAAAAAGGAGTTTGGCTCTCACAGGCGGCTTTAGAAACAGGAAAATACTTTTGTATCTTCTTAACAATCTGCTCATACAACTGTAAAATGAATACAGACAGTGATGACAACCTCAGACAATTATACTGTCGATATACCTGAAACACAATCTGCCAAGGCAGAATAATGCTACCTAGAGCAGACTTAGCTTACAATGCCTCTCACCAGCATACTAACTCATTATGTTGGCACGTGTAGCGATTTCAATACAGAGTTTATGGAAATTGCCACGCACGCTGGAAAGCTTTATATATTGCATATTGAGATAAAAGATCCTATTGTGCCTTGACTTAAGGAGTGTCCATGAAACAGCCGGAGACACTGGAAAAACAGTAGTGTACGAACAAATATGCACTGAGGAACTTAGAACACACAACAAACTCTCTGTCACACACACACACACACACAACTGAAATTCAAAGTGACAGCCTTATGCGAGTGTCGATGTTAGGCTCTGATGTGGTGAAGACAGTAATACTAGAGTCTATTGTCGCACAATTCCTCTGAGATCACTCACGATGAATATCACAGTTTAAATACTTTAAATACTTTTTGTTTAAATACACAGTTTTGTTCACTGGAATGAAATACAGCTAAATCACATTTAATCTGCCATTTTAAACATGCATAAAATGTTGAATTAAGACAACTTTATTCTGGATGTTTGGTTGGATTTAGAGTTAAACAAAAATATCATCATCATGTAAAGCTCATATAAAGAACCAACAGATTGTTCCAACAATGCTAAAAAAATAATAATGCTAAAACAACATTATGAATTTACGCAAGACAGTGCCAATACAGCTAAAAATAAGAAATGTTTCAGTATCTGCAACTAGGTTTCAATATATCTCCTTTAAGTCCACAAGTGATCTAATGTCACATTTGCAAGAGATAAAAAAAATCGATTTAAAAAGTTAATGACAGTATTATCAGTATAAAGAGTATAAGAAACATACTAAGAGTTGTTTCTTGAGCACCAAATTAGCATATTCAAATGATTTCTGAAGGATCATGTGACACTAAAGACAGGCATAATGATGCTGAAAATATACATCTTAATATACAAAGATTACATTGAGAAAGCCAATCATTAGATTTTCCAGGAATGTGTAAACACTGTGGTGCTATTGTAACCTGTCCTAGTCTGCCCACTCCGAGAAGGATTCGAACCGGGCTAAAGACCGCAGCCACTAGCATCAATCGCTAGCGCACATCTTGAGGTCAAGGGAGTGAGGTCACAGGAGTGGGTCAAGCAGGATTCGAAATGGGATCTCTGCTGTGGGAGGCAGGCACACTAACACAGACGCTAAAGAGTGTTAGCCATTAGCGTCAGTCACTGGCCTGCCTCTGTAGGCCAGGGGAGTGAGGTTTACACACACAGCTCTTACTGTTCATTACACTAAACATTGCTCAATTTTTTTAAGAACCTCAATCATCCTGACACAGCAACAGTGGCACAACCAATGATGCAAGTTTGGGATGTGGCCATCAGTAAGTCTGACCAATGGCAAAGGTGGACATAGTGGATAGGAAACCTGTTAGTAAACAATCAGAAAATCAATAACTGTGCAATAAAACTCAACTGCTGTCAAGGCAGTGATACTTCATTCCTTCAATAAAAGAAGAGAGGTAAAGCGATAGCAGCACGGATCTACAGGGAGCAAAGGAACGGTGGAGCCCTAAGGATGTGGTCAGGCTACTGTTCAAAGAAGATGCAGATGTCTAGCCAAACAGTGAGCTCATGAGTTTCTGCGGGGACCACAGTGGAGGGCTGGGGTGTACTTTCCATTCCTCCACTCTTCCAGGCGCTCTCAGATCCTTGTCTCTAGGGTGGCTCATTACAGACCTCAAGTGTAGCGCAGCGGTGAGTGTCAAAGCCACTGAAGATAAAACCTCCAACCCTTTCTGATTAATTTCAAGAGGTTTTGCTGTACTCATCAGGACCACAAGGCTGAGGTGAACTTTCATCCTTTTGTTTTATATGAGCTTTTTTGCTCTCATGCACCAGACAAAAATGGGTCTGATATATATCAAACATGAAAAGATGAATGATATCCTTAGAGCTATGAGATGTCCTGATAAAGAGTAAAGCTTCTCTTATATTATGCGAATAATATATTAAATTAAGGAATGCTGTTGCCAAATGTTCAAGATTGGCAGTTGACAAATTTAACCTTATGGTTATGGCCCAGCAGTTAAATATAAAATATATAGTGTTGGAAGGAAGAAAGTGCTAAAAAGAAATCCGTTTTGGACCTCATTGTATCTTTTTGTGTGGACAAAACCACTTTTTTTGTTTATTGTATGGTCAAAACCACACAAAACCACAGAACAAAAGAGAGTCATACATGTTTGGAATCATATGAGGGTGAGTAAACGTTGATGAGATTTCCACTTTTAGGTGAACTATCCCTTTAAGAAGGCCAGACAATTTTTTAAACAAGTCATATTGTGTTTAAATCAAGAAATAATAAAAAAAAAACTCATGTACAGTGGAAAATGGAAAAGCCCCATTATTTCGTGACCCCCCAAAACTGGCAGCAAAAGCTAGATGCGGTTGATTGAGGCCCTTCTTTTAATTTGCAAGGTATTACCATACTTGCTGAACATGGGAAATAATAACAAATGGTGAGTCCCTCACACTGAGACACTGGTTACAGTATGTGCTTTGCTTGGAACCTCATCTCAGCACACCACCGACTCTCTGAGGTTTCTAACTCCTGGATTTTTCCATACCGCTCAGGGTTGTAATACTGAGCTATTGTTTATCTAGTATCAATAGTTGGAAGGGGTGGAAGAGGAGAATGGAGAGTTGTCTTAAGGGACGTGGAAGTTACCTTGCTTCCAAAATCAGCATGCAAAAAAAAAAAAAAAATCACAAAACCAGGGTTTTCATTTATAAAATGCACATATGATCGGATTGTCATAAATTCCATGGATCTAATCCTATGTTAAAACTAAGGGAGAAATCTGGATTCATAAAGGCAGAAAATCACATGAAAATATATGCATTGAAGAGCAAACATATAAATGCTAAACAAGTGTGCACTGAACGGATAAGAATTAAAATAATTAATAAATAAGTCTGTTTTTGTCATGTAATAATGTAATTCTTAAAAAAGTCAGAATTTGTGATTATGTATGACTTTAGATTGAAAATCGGTTTTATATAAAAAAATAATATATTAATAATATATATATATATATATATATATATCGGTCCACAAGTAAGTAACTCTGAGGCCAACAGTGCAAGATTATAGGCAGTTAAAATATGTATTAGCGGTATTTTATCTAATCAAACCATTTTCGGAATGATAATGTTACAGAAGGAACGCAGACCAGAAACGTTAAAATACTGATTCTGCTTGGAGTGAACCAATTGATTTTTTTAAGCTCCTGGTGGAAATACCTCTGGATTTCTCTCTTCTGTAAGAGAATTCCACATTTTTCCCCCGATGGAAGAATTAATGACAAGAACTGATTCATTACACTCGTAAAATGTACAAGGCTGGTGACAAAGGGAGCAGTTTACACCTAGAGACTACACTTTTAGAAAAATAAGGAACTTTTGGAAAAGGACCCAAAAGCATAAAAAAAGTTTAACATGGAAATAAAATTAAGAGTTAGAGGTCACAGGGTCAGGAATTGCTTCCTTTTCCATCCGCCTCTATGGTTGAAAACACCTCTCTGGTTTTCTCATTTTAAACAGGAGCCCTTCACATCTATCATTTTAAGTGCAGTTTTTGTAGTGGGTATTCAAAATGATTTATATGCTTATATGAAACAATTACAGAGAGGAATTCTGAAGTCTCAATAATATTCATAAATATTTTAGCACTCTTTTACATCTACCCTCAGCATTCAAACACAGAAAGCGACTGTGTTTTGGCAATTTATGCCTCTATAATGCCAGATCAGGGGGCTTATTTTCTTCTAAGCTCATTTGGATCAAAAATAAAAGCCAAACAAATTAATTCAAAGAAAACAAAGATTGCGCAGCAGGAGACTCAAGCTGCTCTTGAAAATGAAGTACCTTGAACAAAAGCGTCTCATCCAGCTATTAATGGCCCAATTTTCCAGTTCTGTATAAGGATGGGAATCATCTAAAAAGGGGGTGAAGCAGAAGAGCTGACCAAAACAGAGAGAGAATAGAGGGTGAATGGAGTATCTTGCCCCAAGGCTGTCAGCCAAGAGCCCTCAAGATGGAGAACAGTCCCCTTCTGTGTGTGCGGGACTACGCTGGTCCAAAATAAACAAGGACTCTCTTTCAAGTGTAGTGATCACATACTGAGCATCTCGCTCCTATCACCTCACCCACCACTCCTCCTCAGAGAGGAGGTCTCACTCCTGCCGCTCTCATTGACACAAAGGTCTTGAGCAATGTCACCGAAACATCAGTACAGTAGAGTTAATGGTGCATTTCTGAACACATGCTACAACTCAATAGCAAATGATTTGAGGCCTAAAGCCTCCAAAGGCAGAGGTCTTCAATGCCCTTGATGTCAAAACACAGATGATAAGTTCATAAACTACTTTCAAGTAAGTCAGAAAGTTGACTGAATGTTGCTCATTTTATGAAACGGGTGCCTTTTTTGCAGTAAAAAGAAAAGGAAAGGTGATTTCAAACATTCTATCAGATAAACAATTTTACAATACTGATTTTTTCAAAGCAGCTTTACAGTGATAATAGCAAATTATTGAAAAAATTTTTGTTTTGGCTGTACAGCAGCTCTAGAAGGACGTCATTATCTATGTACGATTTTAATTGATTCATTTCCGTTGTAAAAATTATAAGTTATTAACTTAGGGGCCACTAACACAACATCGGTTTCAACTGAAAACAAAACTTTTAATGCGTTCTGGCCGTCCATTTACATGACAACGCCGTTTTGGTGGCCTGAGAATGCAAACTTTGAAGTAGGTTTCAAAGTGCAAGTTTTTCGAAATGAGTTTTGAAAGCGATAGCGTGATCATCTCTGTGTAAATCTGTGAAAACGGTAACGGTATGCACATGTGTATTACATGTTTAGTCTATAGGCATGCGTGTTTGATGCGTTTGTGTACGGGCGCATAGTCTTTCTTTGCAAAGTGACATTGGCAATTATGGATCCGTGTAGACAGGAATCATTTTGATAATGTTTTCATATGTACAGAGGAAAAATGTTTGTCGTGATCAATTGAAATAATCAAAGAATATAATAATCGGAAGAAATAACCTATTTAAGTTAGAAAACAGTTTTTCAAAACAGAATGATTTAGATGTCCCCTACAAACATAACAAAACATGTTGAGGCTTGACGTCATAATCACAAAGTTCATTACATCAAAAGGAAAAACATTAAAGGGGTCATGACATGGTTTTTTGTTTTGTTTTATTATGTTCCCTTAGGTGCAACTATAGTATTACTATAGTTTTTTGTACAAAAAAACTTTTAAAATGTAGTGATTTATGACCCTTTCCCACCCTATTGCTCAACCTCTGATTCAAACAGTCTGTTTTGGAGGTGTTTTCCCTTTTAAGGCCATTGCACACTGAGTCCGGAATTTTCGTATGCGTTTTTTCGTATTCGTGATTCGGTGGCTCTGAATTGTCAAAACACCATTCAAACACCATTCAAATTGCTTGCTACAGATGCGAAAAATGCAGAAAATCCAACCTGATTTGATTTTTTTTATGACGGACGAAAGTTTTGGAGGCAGTGTGCAAGCGTGATTGACATAACGTGAGGTCGTATTTATTTTTTAACGTTCGAAAATTTCAGACGCGAATTTCGGACTCAGTGTGCAATGGCCTTAAGAGTTCAGTGTTAACGCCCACTGTTATGATTGGCTAACGTCAGTGCTGCTTATGCATAAATTATTAATGTTAATCATTTTGTATCACATGTAGACTACACAATGCTCCACCACGTCGTCTTCCGATCTTTTACCATCGTGTCAATTCTCAATTGATTTTGATTCTTATGCGCGAGGGAGGGAGAGAGAGCAAGACAGTTTGAAGGCGCGCGCGCGCGGCCGGGGCTCTCTCTCTCTCTGCTCGTTCTTTCAGTAACATGCGCCCTGTCACACTCATCTCACTCACCGTTCAAATAAAGCTTTGGCGGGCTGCATATGCTGCAAATAAACTGCATCCAACTGCTTTCCCTGACGTCTGGATCGTTCGGCAGCGTATTCAAACATGTTGTTTGTCCACAGCCAGGAACAGCACATCTGCGTTGCATCGCAGTCATCTTGTAAACAGACCCACTCGCTGCACGACAACGCATGCGATTATGGTAAATGAGGCGTAGTTGTCTTGCCAACTTTGGCGGGATGAATAATTGTAGTCTTTTCAAAAGGCATCTGAAATAAGCGCACTGGCTACGTGGCGTGCGCGTCTCGGCTGCGTGGTGTGTCCGTTTTAATTTCGGCTCCCATGTTAACAGGTTAGAACTTGCACACTGCCTGCGTGACACGCGCGTCTCAAGCCGCGCCGAAAACGCTTGCATGCCAGAAATAGAACAGACGCCTATTTTTCACGCGACACGCAAGCGTGTTGGAAGCGTTTCCAGGCAAAATAGAATAGGAAAAGATGTCATTTTGACACAAACACATATTAATTAATAAATGTTTATGTTTGAAAGTCTATAGGTTTTGACAAATGCAGATATAAATATTATTTAAAAAAATTAATTAATAATTATCGATTTTCAAATCTTACACCTGTCAATAAGAACGAAATATTCTGTAGGCTGGCCTATTTTGCCATCTATACTGCCGACGTTGTCTTTGCTGTATCAGTAGTAGGCTATATATTTATATAAACATGTATAAAATGTTATATCTAGCCTATATAAATGGCGATGTCCCGAGATAGCCCTCCCTGTACGTCACCAGCAGCGCCGCGTCAGACGCGTTTCTGGTGTGCAAAGACACAGAAAACACCACACTGCTGACACGCAACAGAAACACCACGCAGCCAGTGTGTCAACGTCGTTGGACGCCGGTGGAGCTATGTGATGTCCGAACCATGGCATGCATTTTTCGTGAGGTTTCGAGACTGACCTACTTTCCATTGCAACTTGTAACAAAGCCTTCCCATCGGGGCTCAATAAATTAATTCTGAGTCTGATTCTGATATTTAAACAGTGTTTCTAATGCTAAAGGTTTTTTTAGTGTAGTTTTTTATATTTTTTATTAATCTTCTACATCCATGCACCACTTTTATTATGCAATAAGAAGCTCTTTTTTTATGTCTTTATCTTAATACATGGTTTTATTTTTTTTTAAAAGGAGCTTTACACACAACCTTATCAGAGCTAATGTTAATGACCTGTATTGTTATACATTTATGTTGTCTTGATTTGGGTGTGTACAGTGGTTTTACATTTAAAAGCGTTGTAAAAGTACATTTTAGCACACCATAGTCAACTTTAATCAGGTAATTTCATAACAACAAAAATGTGGCTAGTAAAAAATTATGTGTGGCTAGTAACTTTGGAAAACCACTAGCCACATTGGCTAGTGAGCAAAAAAGTTAATATCAAGCCCTGATTATGTCATATAAAAATATATGACGTAGAGAGAGAATCAAGACTAAATACTTTTTTTTCTATTTGTTTTCATTAAAGGGACAGTTCACCCAATTAACTACTCACCTTCATGATATTTCAAATGACAGCTAAGAAAAATACCAATTTCTAATTACTGTATTCATTTTAGTGGCTTTGTTTGGGACGTGCTTTTGAATCTGGATTTGTGTTTGTTCCAGAGGTTTGTAATTCTCTATCGCTTTCCCATGGACTTCTCCTGGAGACAGGAAATTATCTCACACTGATCTTTGGCCTGGCTTGAAATCAGAACAACAGGCAAAGCTTAGGCTGACATATTCAAGCTGCATCAATGAAGAAAAAATGGACAAGGGAGGACAAATTGAAAATGTTGTACTGCATCTTGCTTACTCATATCTATTGAAAACTAAAGATCTGATGCCATCTAGTATGGTCACCAGACTTATGTTATTATTATTGTGGTAAAACGTGTGGTCCCCACTTGCCCCCCTAATGCGATAGTGATTTGCTGTGTTCAAATTGAGAAAAAAAACAATATCTAGAAAGGCTTTCCAATTCACAGAAAGAAATAAGTCATCCACGCAGCAGGAGATTGACATGTACCACGCTGTTTCTCATAGCACATGTTGCTCACATTCACAGGATCTGAGAGTTAGCATGACAGGATGAAACTCTGTTTAACAGCAAAGTGCTTTGCTGATGACTGGCAAGTACCCAACTGCCAATATTTCATCTTTAGATAATCTCATATGAACAAAATTCAATTTTGAAAGACCCCATTAAATCAAAATGTCAAAGTGTCAAAGGAAATTAATTTTAAAGGGATTGTTCACACAAAAATCATCTTTTACTTACCCTCATGTTGTTCCAAATTCATAAGACTTTAGTTCATCCGAAACAATGATCAGCGGACATACATATAGCATTCAAATTTGGTCATGGAAGGTCAAACATGCTTTCTTCATGCACAAGAACCAATTAAGTTCTTTCTCGCATGTCACTCCAGAACATTTGAGCTTCCACAAGAACCAATGAGGTTTGTTGACACCCGTCAAGCAAGTTCAACCAAAGCGATCATGTATACAGAAGACTTGGATTGAATAGGGCCCTATGAAATCAGTTTTATTTTTCCCCCAATTTTTTATTTTTGTTATTTTTTTGGATTCCTTTTTTTTTCTGACTCCATTTTAATGGTCAAATAAAATTAATAATCAAAAAGCATGTCTAATTAATTGAATTAATAAAAAAAACTATTTATTAATTTAAAAATAAAATTTCATTTCTAAGAAAAGTTTGAAAGGCATAACACATTAAATTAATTTATCTTTTGATCATTTGAAATGAAACTTGTATTTAAAAACAATAACAACAGTACTATTATTTCTCACAATTTCAAGTGAACCGTACTTTTATTTTGACGGGTTGCCGCAAAGACTTTTGAGTTTCTGTGCGTTTATGAAATGAAGACTTTCTCAAATGAAACTGTAAAATGATCAAGAAGTGACTCTCAGAGCGGCTCTGAAGTTCATGTATTCATTATGATGAACGCGAGCGTCACACGTGCTTCAGCGTAGCGTGTGTTTGGGAAATAAAACCATTCATTTACACAGAGGCACTCAGAACATGCAGGATTCATATTTAAATAGTCTTTTTTGTAGTTTAATATTCACAGACACTAATCTATATCGCAATTTGATTTAAGTTTACTGACTTGCTTTTTATTTATTCATCAAAAATTTTACAAATTCCGTGAAATTCTGCGTTATACAGTAAACTCTGTTTTTATGATTGGATTCCGTGATTTCGTCTGCGTTTCCCACATCGCGGAAATCATATGGCCTTAATTAATTAATTAATGAACTAATTCACTTTCCCTAAATTGTCAAGGTCTAAAACAATCAGCACATATCAAAAGCATTTCACTGTTGAATAAAACAAAACCCAACTCTTCTAAATATCTGGAGGTGCTGATAGTTGACGTCCACACACTAGCATAGAGGGCCACAGACTAGGTATCACCTCCCCGCTCCCACTACAGTTAACACAAGCAAACAAGACAATATTTTAAGCATGACGTTAAGCATAACGTCGCCTGCAGTGCTGTCCACATCACTACTGATCCGTTCCTGGCAGCAACGAGCATTAAAACTAGCAGACCTGAACCCAAATAGGCATTAACAGAGCACACCTTGTTCTCAGCTGTGACTCCACCAGCTTGACATCAACGCAAGTCATGCTTTACTCCGGACATCAAATGTCACTCACAATTTTTATAGACACTTCAAATTTAAGGACTATTCAGCATAGATATAATCTATTTTTCAAACCTGTATTACTTATTTTCTTCACGGAACACAAACGAAGATATTTTGGAAATTGCTTTGAATGTTTTTGTCCATAGATTGAATGTCAATGGGGTTCCTCATAAATTTTGATAGATTTCCTTTATTTTTTTTATGATTTATTTATTGTTAATCTGTCTGCGTCCATTTTGAGTTATGTTTGCTGAGAACATTTGGTATTTGTCAGCAGAGCAATTACATAACATATGTGTTGTAACATATAAATTATGTAAACCTTCAGGCTCAGACTGACTTTCACTGTATAGATAAAAACACATTTTGGACTAAGAGTTGTCAAAAAGTACCGACTTCGATAACTCTGATTGAACACAATGGTCCATCAGAGGTGTTTACGTTTCCATTCAAAGCATCACAATTTTAACATTTCAGTACCGACTTGGTACCGAAGTACCGAAGTTTGACAACTCTAATTTTGTTAATGGATCAAGCACATTCAAAGTGTGTGGTTTTAATTTGACAATTTTCCACAAAAGGTAAAAAGGAAAGTATTTGATTGTTAAAAGGAAAATATCTTAAGCTATTCTTTCATAGTTGATGCTTCCACGTCTCCTATGAAATAAATCTGATTTGGTTGTTATTGGCAGTTGAAAGTTATTTTTATAGGAAAAGGAAACTATCTAAAGTGCTTTGGCAGTGTTTCCAGATAACAGTCTGAAATGAAAACGGTTTATCTTGCACCTTCGATCTTCCTCAACAACTGAACTAGATGTTTTTTAACCCCAAGCACAATGTTTATATAAAGTGAGCACATTGAGTGACAATCTCCAGCAGATGGAATTTTTCCATACATTCAGCTAGTTTGCTGTAAAATTATGTCTTGGACAGAATTGCCTGAGGACTTATCCTTAGTCGGATAATTACTGGAAACATTTTACCTTCGCCTTTGAAACCCTCTCTGTTTATCCTGCATTATCTCAGGAATGGTTTTGCCCTCTTATATTTTAGCTCAGCGTGTCACTGGGGACTTAATGTAAGGCATCTGTTAAAAGCTTCACTATCTTCCTCCATAGATTCCTTCCTTGTGATGTATAGAGGACTGTCTTGTAAAAAAAAAAAATCCATATGGAAGCTGTAAGTAATGATTTTTATATGAAGTTTACACAAAAAAAAAAAACATGAACATTACAGTTTTAAGGCGGATGTGCCAAGCGTGACATTTTTAGAATGAAATTGACAGCTGAAAGATGAAGATGCATCCCTACAAAATCAGCATGAGAGTGGAGAAACTGCAAGTAAAAACTAAGACGATCAGCATTTAATGTAATTAATTACAGCAAAATAACAGGCTCCTATTGTAAATATAGCTGACGGCCCTTAAACTGATGTCAAATATCTGACTGATTCGAAATGTGGAAACTTCTGATCTTCTTCAGTGACTTCGAGTTCTGAATGAAATCGCGAGTCTGGTATTCCTCTCAATTGCAAATTTTATGAGACTTAAAGAAGCCTGGGCAGGACGTGATGACAATTTCACAATAATATTCACTCTGCCAACTGTCTGACTCCCCGAGGCAATCACAAAGACATTATGAGGTAGACATTTTTATGGCGTACAGGACTATCAAAATGTGGAAAGTGGATGTAAGATAGATTAAAATTCATATCACTCACTCACTTTTTTTTTTTTTTTACAAAGTGCCTGAGCAATTTTTGTGGAGCGGAGTCTGTGGGGTAGCCGGCTAAAATAACTGTAAATCGCACCAGCCACATGTGGCTCGAGGAAAAAAAAAACTTGTTAGGCACAGCAGGAAAATAAAACTTAGGAAATAAGGAAAACTCCAGCATACTTTGGGAAGGAAATGAATCATGGTGAAAGAGAGGCTTTGTATGGGGGGACTGGAACATGCAAAACCATTTAAGTTCAACACTTTATGCATTTCTGCAAGAGATAAGAATTTAAGATAAACAATTTGTCTCCAATTAACACTGAAGAGTCAACACAAAAGCTTTAGGAATTCTTTAGAAACATGAAACAGAAAAATATCCCAGTCCCTAAAAGAAAGTGTCTCTCAATGACTGCAGCTGTTTCTCCCACACAAACTATAGCACCCACACAAACCAGCCCACTTTTCTAAACACTCAATGTCAGACGACCAGGTGTGGAATCAATAGCCTGATCTCATTTTTCAACCAAAGCACATGTGCTCTGGCCCCCTATGAGACTATGGAAAATGACTTGAGGTAGGGCTACTGTTACAAGCGTGAACGTGTCGGTGTCAAGGAGGGTCCGTGTTCAAATATTACTCGCAGGTGAGGCAGACAGCTCTGAGTCAGCTCAGAATCAAGCCAGGACTAATAAAAGCAGCAGCTATGGAGACATTTAGCTGCATGTACAGAAATACCAGTCAAAAGTTCCATCCAAAATAAACAGTTTAAAATCAAATTTTCAGCTGCACGGTCGGTAACATTTAATTGGAAGCTTACGTCGGATGAGAAAACGAAATATGTCCTGACTGGCAAATTTCTGCTATTCCCCCTCCACTTATAAGTAGGGCTTTCAATCACATCAATCAATATTTAAATGTGATTAATCTAATTTATTTTTCATTAATGCATTTGTTTTAAGAAAAGAAAATGTAATAATAGCCCTTTGTGTAATTATTCAGCAATTTTACAAAATTATGCAACAGCTCTGTTTACTCGTGTCACAACAGATTAAGATTTCCAAAACTGCACAAAGCAAAATAAAACAAAACATCGAATAAAATCACATTTTATTAATATACATTTTTTATATTAAATGATTAATATTTAATTGGTTGAGATTCAATAAGAGTAAATGACTTTATTTTGATTAAATAAAATGTTTGTTGGGGATTCATTTATAAACGAATAACCTGTATAGAGTGTTTTTGAATACATGACACATTAATGAAGCTCTGACCAGTTTGTAGTAATGAAAATTAAAAATGAATTGAAATGTCAAATTGAAGAAATGAGTTATGAAAAAAAAGAGAAAAATTTTACACATTAACTTTTACAGTCCAACTTCGCATATATTATAATAATAAAAAATATTGATATTGTTTATTGGTTATAGAATGTCTCTGTGTTGGGCTAATCAACATTAAGAACCAATATATGCATATTTTCCACAAGTTAAAGTACATTTCATGGTCAATTTCTTGCTGTTGCTGACAACAAACCTCTTTCATGGTGGCAATGTCAGTTATTTCAGAGTGGAAAGGATGAGTAATCTGAGGCCTTGGGGTGAAGAGGTCATCTGAGGTCAACGCAGGCACATCCATCATCAATGGAGACAGGAGAACACTCCAGCCTTGTTCTGACTAATGTTTACCCAGCAGAATCTGTGCGGTGGCCCTGCTTAAGAGGCTGACCTGGTTTTGCATGTTCCTCACCTCTTTCATTCCTATAATGTGTGCAGAATGGCGCAAATTAAAAGTCAATGCTTTTATGGAAAAAGTTCCCCTTGAACAAATGCACACAGGTCTTGTCAACCTCCAACAAGACTTCAATGGAATGAATGCACTTCTTACAGCCTAAATGCATGAAAGTTACGCCTACGTACACATCCCCCATGATTCTTGATTCTTGCAGCTGGGATGATGTCAAAGATCATTTTCTTGGTCCGGTCCACCTCCGCTATAATTAGACTTTCACCCTGCAAGCCCTTTCTATCTTCACAGACACGCACAATCCATGAAAAAAATCTATGCCATAAAAGCAGTGAATTAATTATCACTGCCTCACAATCATTTGCACCAACCCCCTTCCCCCTCAGATCCTCACTTTTTCCATGCCTGGAAAACTTGAGCGAATGGGCATTCATGCATGATCACAGCAGATCAAAGATCCGTCTTTAATCTGAGGTCAATTCAGGATCGAAATTGTTGTTGTACATTTCACATCTCACTTGTTTTTCCATAAACTTTTGTACTCTTACAACTTTTTACGGATAATTTGTCTAAAGTGTACATATAATAATTGAACACGTTCTGCACATATTAATATACCATTCAAAAGTTTGGGGTTGGTATTTTCTTTTATTCATCATCAAGGCTGCATTTATTTGATCAAAATATGCAGGAAATAGTATTACAATTTAAAATAATGTATATTTCTTCCTGTGATGGAAAAGATGCATTAATATAATGATATAAGGTATAATATAAGGTGCGTTTTTTGTGTGGAAACTGTGATACAAAGATTCTTTGATACATATACAGTTCAAAAGAACAGTATTTATTTGAAATATAAAAATTTTGTAACATTATAAAACTCTTTACTGGATTTTTTTTTATAAAAGTTTTAGGCCTTTAATAAAAGTATTATTATTATTATTAATATAAGAAAGAGAAAATACTGTTGTAAAATAAAAAATAAAAAAAATGCAGAACTTTTTAGGTCACTAACCACACATAAGCAAATCAGTGACCATGTGAGCAAAAGATGCTCTTTGGAACATTCATATCATGCTGGATAACACACATCATCTCACACAGGCTTTTGACTGCTGAAGCAATCCACAACCTGGCATTACGAGATGGATGACATCAGGCTCCTTTTGTTTGTTTACGCTGAACAGGGTACGTTGCATTAGGTACGTATAACAGATTGGAGGCCGCAATCCTCAAGATAAACTATTATCATTCCTGTTTCCTTTGAAACTGCTTTTCTACCCTCTGATTATCTGAAGTTAACACTCTCTGTGCTCTCAAGTCACAACAGAAAGACAGATATCCCATAACTGTTCTCTTTGTGTGATTAAGTGGCTCAAAAGACCAGCAGTATACAATACCAAACCATATTTAAGAAGAAAGAATAAAGGTAACACGGTAACGCTTCCTTTTACAGTCCAGTTACACATGTAAATACTATGTATTTATTTTAGTAACTACAATTACTGGGTAATAACTAGTACTAACCCTTAACCCCTAAACCTACCCCTGTTCCATGTACTTTATATTAGCCAGTACTTTCTAGGTAAGTACACTGTAAGTACTTTACTGTAAAAGTAAGCGTTACCGGTAACACTTTATTTTCAGTCCACTATAGACATTCTACTAACTATAAGTAACTTTGCACCTGCATGTCAACTACCAGTCATTAAAGTATTAGTAGACTGTCGTCTAAATATCTGCTAACACTTTATTTTGATGGTCCCAAACAGGCATTATACTGAATATACGTAATAACGTTGCAAGTAGGCTACATGCAACTTGTTCTACTAACCCTAACAGTCTGCTAATCCTCAAATGACAGTAACTGACATGTAGTTGAAAATTAATGTTGTCAGACAGCTTGCAACCCATGTTTATTTGCATTTATGAGATGTTTATCCTTGCAAGAAGAGCAAGATCTTTCATGTTGCACATGTCAAACATTTCTGATTTATAGTGACAGTCATGGTCCTCTCTAAATTGATGACTTCAGCACTGAGCTATTTTGGTTTGTCTCTCGCTTTTCTCAGGAATTAGTTTCGAACTTTCCACTTTGTTCTGATTTGCAGTTAGAGCAAAAAATATTTGAGCATATCTAGCAACCCAAACTATTTCAATATACACTTCATCAACATTTTACTAAATGCATTAATTTTCGTTTTTTAATTACACGCAAGTTTGCAAGGAATTAACCTAACATTAACTAACAAGCAACAAGCATGTTTTTAATTTAGTTATCCTGCTGTGCTTCTTGTAAACAATATCTCAAAGAGACTTTCTTTTCATTTTGAAAGTTATGTTTATGTAATTATTTTGATTAGTCAAAAGGATGAAAAACACAATGGGCCTCTTTTATAAAACGAACAGGACGTACAGCTCATTTTGTTCATTTAGATTATTTTCCTGACCGACAACTGAAGCTCAATCGATTTAAGATTAGAATGTCAGCATACAAATATTTCATGAATCACACGTGAACCCTGTAGTAAGAGGATTTCTGCGCTCGGATCTGTGCTCGTTTCTACATTAGATTGATAAATGAGGCCCAATGAAATTAAATTTGAAGAGGCCCTGGGTCCCAAGAAAGAGCTTTTATTCAGAGTTAGAGTTATTTTAGAACATCAAGTTAAACTAAATGAAAATGAGTAATGTTGCCTTGGAAACTAGATAAAATAAACTGAAGACCTAAGTCTTCTGCTTCACACACAAAAAAAAGACAAAAAAAAGAAAAAGATAAGTAGTCTCATAAGGGTCTCATCTAGAAAATATCTCAACAATGTCTCAAACTGTGCTCAAACTCATACATTTCTAATCAAGACCAGATTATCAAACCAAATTATAAAACTGATACTGATAATAAAACATAAGTTGCAGCTTAGGCTAAGAAAGAAAAACCTCTGTGCAATAAACATTTCCTCTCAGTGTAAATAACAATTAATTAGTCAACATGGAAAGCTATGAGCTAATGTTCACAAAGATAACATCTAACAACGTATGAATTAAACACATCTGGAAGGGAAATGATACCATGTATATTATGGGATGATTCGCAGTGGGTGCATTTGATTTAGAGACTGATTACAACCCCATTTATAGCTTTCACCTGTGTCTGTCACATCATAATCTCTCCATTGGAACCACTGTTCGGCAACAGATGCTAATCTGATGTTTTCTTTATGAAGTGAGACACAGTCTGGGAACGATTCATTTGAGATCACTTTATATTTTCCTTTCCTCACCTGAAGGGAAATCGCTAACAACCCAACCTGTGTTTTCACTAACAATTTCAGCAGAGATTGTTATGGGATATTTATCTAGTGAGAATCTTCCCTTGATTGGACTCTCATGGCCACATTTTGTTATTGAGATGCATTGATTGGTCATATAGAAAACAACTTTTGCTAGAATTGATACACCTGTTTTGGATTAGCATTGGAAAGAGAAGTCGTCCACAGTTACACACTGGTCTATGACAGATTAGAGAGCTCTATGTACAAACCACAGCGCTGCCTCACATTGTGAATGAGACAAAACGTACCCAAAATCATCAACACATGCGTGCAGTTTTTCCCACCGCTAGCATGTGGAAAACTGATGTTCACGTCTAATAACACTTCTGATCAAAGATCACTTTCAAGGGGTTACCTTATAAAGTCTTTTGGTCTGACACCACTACATGTGTCTCTGACATAAATAAATGTTCCCATAGTAACTGTGCTCTCATTACCTCATTCTGAAATGTACAACCCTGAATTTCTCAACATCAAACTGAAATGTGCAGAATCTGCTCATCATGCTCATTATCTTAGATATCATGTTTGGTGTACTATGGATTTATTTTGACAGAGAGAGAGAGAGAGAGAGAGAGAGAGAGAGAGAGAGAGAGAGAGAGAGAGAGAGAGAGAGAGAGAGAGAGAGAGAGAGAGAGAGAGAGAGAGAGAGAGAGAGAGAGAGAGAGAGAGAGAGAGAGATTCAGAAAAACAGACAGAAATAATAAACAACATAGACAAACCGACAGACGATCGATCGATAGATAGATAATTTTTCATTCAAAACTTTACTGCTTCTTCATGGCAAATCACATCAGGAAAAAGTAAGAGTTTATTTCCAAGACATTTGGGATATCAGTTATTACATTTAATACTCTGAACTTTGGTCTAGAGGAAGATTTCTGCCAAGTAAAGCATGACTCTGTACCTAGCACCAACAAAATGGTTTTAGAGCGTACAGATATAAAATCCAAGGAATGATTTATGGATGACTTTACCTTTTGTCTACATATTCTTTTCTTTAATATATGGTTAAAATGAAGTATTAAACCGGGTTAAAAAGCAGTTTAGCCACTGAACTATGCTTTCAGTACTTGCTTAAATAATTCTAAAAATAATTGAATGAAGTAACATATGGATTGTTTTAGAACATTTCTCTGTTGGTTCAGAATTCAAAGATCTTTCTCAAGTTTCATTACTACCCTTTTTACATCTCCCCTGCTGAAACCTTACAGATAAGAGCAGAAAAGTCGGATCACAGTCTAAAGGTAATGGATCTTGATTGATCAGAGACAGAAGAAACTGGGACACAGTCTGTCAATGTGTCTTACAACTCCTCAAAGGTCTCAGCTGTCTCCTACTGATGAAGTAAAAACCAGGTGAGCTTTGACCTTACATGAAGCAAAGTCTCTGTTCAACATCTGCTCTGAGAACACCTTGTGAGTCTTATGGAGTGTGAATGTTCCATAGAGAAACATCCCACATCAGGAAGCTTGTAAATACCCCCAAACTGGCTTCCTGTTTGGGGAAATTAAGAATTTTAACAGGACCACTACAGTATGCAAGAGGTTTTATTATAGTCCATATAAAGTGTGGAGAAATGCTTATAAATGCAGGGAAATGCTAAATTAACATTGAGTGTAGAATGACTTGATAAATTCAGCCATATATAATTATAATTATAATTTTTTCCCTTTAATAAACCAAACGGAAATAAAGGAAATATACAAGACGCTGTCCGTATGAATCACCGCATCACCAAACTAAGAGATGCACAGGTCAATCACTGTTACTATTACTTTTTATAAACCAACTCCAACGTAAACCCAAGAAAGAAGTCCATAATCTCATTTAAAAGTATCCATGTCCCATTTCTCTCTTCCTATTATTTTGATTTTGTTACCCATCATTCTAGCCTAGATCATAACCTAGATATATCCATGCCCAATTAGGACCTGATCAATGTGACATCACTGAACTCCAAGACAACAGTTGCAGCTGGTAGTCGACCGTCCGGAAATAGACAGACAGGGAGAAGTGAATAGCAGGGGTTGTGAATTTGGGTGGGGGATTAGAAGCTCATGCTTTCAGATCCCTTTGTGCCAAGGGGAGGAGAGAAGTGGAGAGGGGGTGGACCAACCCCAAATCCACTGCTTGTTGGAAATGAAGAGAGGGACAGAGAAAGAGAGAGAGAGAGAGAGAGGAGTACAATAAGTTAGTGCAACAGAGGTGATGGACTTAGTCCAGTTAGACTGACAGGGAACACACAAGCTCCTTCTGAGGGCTGAGAGGAACATGCTGGTGGACTTTCCTTGCCTTTCAATACCACAAATTCACAGAGGAACCTACATCTACAGCACTTAACATATATATCTGCTGATCTTCCGAGGTCTTCAAAGCCCACTTCTCTCAAGCTCTAAACCGTGATCATTTTTAGAGTAAAATTCAAAGACTTTCTATCTTAAAAGTCAGAATTTTTCACTTTGTTTAATACGTTTTTACCACTTATCTTTGAGAAGAATTCTTGAAGAGGTACTTGTCAGAGTTCTTGAGCAAGGATTCGCAGGATTTGCGTCGCCACACAAACAGAGGTGTTTAATTGAGGGCTTTAAAACTGAAGACCTTTTCACTGACACCAAGGACGTACTAACAAAGAGAGACAGTGGGGGATTACGACAGACAGAGAGAGAGAGAAAGAGAGAGAGTGAGTGGGAGAAGAGAGAGGAAAACCCCACAGAGCAATCCACACAAGTTGTGATGACTATTTCCAAAGAGACACTTTGCACGATTTCTCCTGGACACTGACGGATTTCAAGAAGGTGCTTTGCAACAGACTGGAATCAACTGGTAAGGTTAAGGTGAGCCCAGAGGCTCTCTAAACATGTGTAATTGCATCCGGCTCACTACAATGCTTGTGCTAATCTTGGAATGAACTTTTAAACACCTGTTTATGTTTGGCTGAGGGCTTGCGTCAACTTTTTTTAAGACACTGAGTTCTATGTGCTTTGGTAATCGTTTTTAAGCTTCGCCCTCCCACTCCGATCCTGTCATGGGATGTATGGATAAGGTCTGTTGCCCTGGGCGACATCTCTTTCTGATGGTTTAAGTGGAGGGTTAATCTTTGACGGGCTGAAAGAAAGTTCTATGGGGTCGATGAGGACAATAGAAGTGAGAAATTCAGGGCTGGTGTGTTTTAGCGGTTCATTTGTCATAAACACACAATGGCCGTTAACAGCAAGGGACCCCGGACGCAATTTAAGACAAGAAAGCGGCAGCGTCAATAATGACGTCTGTGAGCATTCAGATCAAAAAGAGTCGTTTCCCACGTGTTGAAAGACAGTCTAGACAGTCTAGGTGTGAATGATGGAAAAGGAATTACTAAACTGGTTTAAAACAGCATAAGAAAAGCACACAATATATCTTTCAGTTTTATGAATTATAAAGATAAGTTTTGGAATTAGAGAAAGGAAAAGAAGAGGGATGCAAGGCAGGGATGGAGGGAGGTAGAGTAAGCTACACATTCCGATATGTTTGGAAGGGACAGGATGCAGGAGAGTTGACTGTGGATGTGTCTCTTTGTTTTATTCCCCAGGAAGCTTTTTTACATCTGTAGGGATCAAAACGGAGGCAGACTTCTCAATCAGGCTTTGTTCAGCTGTGGTTCTGTTTGAACAAGAGAGTGCTTACAAGTTTTCAAAATCAGAGTATCTCTAGTACTCTCTTTATGGACGGGCATGCCATGGCAACAAAATACACAAAGCTCATAATTGCAACTGTATACAAAGCACTCAGGATTGTTTATACAATGGTCTCTAGACCCAGGGTTTTCAACTAGGGGTCCCTGAAGGTACTCCAGGGGGTTCGCAGAAAGGATAACAAGTCGATTTTGCTTATATTTTGAATATATTAATGCAAATGTTTTAAATCAAAGTTATTAAAAGTCTTAACAAAATCTATCTAGATTTTTCATACTGGGGGTCCGTCTGGGACCCTGGAACTGTAAAGCTTGGAAACTCCTGGTTTAGCAATCTGATCTCATTAATATCTCATAAATATTAATATTTGCAGGTATTCGTACATAATTTTAGTACTATTTATACATGTAAGAACTATTAAAAATACACTGAAGAATATAATGCAAAAATGTTCATTTATATTTTATTTGTACTATTCATATATTTGTTATACAATCTCACCATTAAAATACAATAACATTAATTTAAATCTACTAATTTAATATTCTATGAACCTAAAAGGATTCGTGAATATTTGTACATCCCTAAATTGTTTAAATGCTTGTTTTAAAGTTGTAAATTGCTTGTATTAAATGCTGCCAAATACATTAATAATGTAGAGTATTATTCAAAAGTTTGGAGTCAGTAAGTTTTTTTTAAATATATTTATTCAGCAAGGATGCATTAAACTAATCAGACATTTATAATGTTACATATGTTATCTATTTCAAATAAATGATTACTGAAATAGAATTTCAAATGTTAATTTGTTAATTACAAATTCAAATTCAGTTTGCTGCTCACACAAATGCTTCAGAAGACTTGAAATTTTTATGGTACTTTTATGGTAGCTTGACATTTTTCAGTCATCAATTACAATTGTGTGGGAAAGGGCAACTTCAACATTCTGCTAAACTTCAGAATCAACATCTAATTTTGTGTTCTACCACACAATGGCATTGAGTGAACTATCCCTTTAAATAGAACATGACACTGTTGAAAATGTACACTAATGACACACAAAAAAGGTCCATTGTTAAATGTGCAAAGGGCCTGTGTTTAGTCTCATTAGTCTGTGTGCTCTGCTAACCTACATAGATATAACTTCACAGTCAGAGCTAATTTGTGAGAGGCACACAGGCACAAGTGTGCGGTGAGGACTTCATCAGCCTCTCTCTGTGTGTGTGTGTGTGTGTGTGAGCTTGGCTCACTCTAATGAGAAGGGGCGGAATTCAAGGAATGCCACGCTAAGGTTGAAATGAGAAGGGCAGGCGAGAGAACAAGGGGATGATGGAGCAATAGGGAAAGACTGAAAGAAGACATCAAGCTGTTGTGTCCCCTTACTCCCTAATCAATGACTCAAGCACTGCTATTGTGCCACAGAAAGTCAGATCAGGAGTAATACCAATTAATGTAAATGACTGCACTAATGTTATTGGTTATGATCAGTTTTTTTCAATTCATGAGTTTGATTTGGCCAGAATTGGGCAATTTCAGAAAAAAAAAATGTTAACAGTTAATTAGTTGATTCATTATCATAGTTGGTTAATAATTTTAAGCATTAAGTAATATATTAATAATTTAACAAAGTATAAGTTTGACTAAGTATTCCTTTTTATTTTTTTATATAGAATACATTTTACCTTAACTCATTATATACACTCACCTAAAGGATTATTAGGAACACCATACTAATACTGTGTTTGACCCCCTTTGGGGATGGACATGGTTAGAAACGATGCTCAGGTAGGCTATGGCATTTAAACGATGCCCTATTGGCACTAAGGGGCCTAAAGTGTGCCAAGAAAACATCCCCCACACCATTACACCCCCACCACCAGCCTGCACAGTGGTAACAAGGCATGATGGATCCATGTTCTCATTCTGTTTCCGCCAAATTCTGACTCTACCATCTGAATGTCAGACCAGGCAACATTTTTCCAGTCTTCAACTGTCCAATTTTGGTGAGCTCTTGCAAATTGTAGCCTCATTTTCCTATTTGTAGTGGAGATGAGTGGTACCCAGTGGGGTCTTCTGCTGTTGTAGCCCATCCGCCTCAAGGTTGTCCGTGTTGTGCATGTTGTGGCTTCACAAATCGTCCCCTTGGAATTATAAGGTTCTATCTGCGTTCTGAGCAGTTTTGAGATATTGAGCTTCAAAGTTTTTGCATTACATATAGGAAAATGTGTATGGGGAACAAGTTTCTTTCAAACATAAAAATAACAGGGACCCTAAATGTACAAAACACATCACATAATGTAAATAAGTTGTCACAGAATAAGAATATGTGAATAACTCAATTTTGACAAAAATGTCATGATAGAACCTTATAATTCCAAGGGGACGAAATGCTTTGCTGCATACCTCGGTTTCAAACAATGATTAATAATATCGTGTAATGATCTGGAAACATAATACATTGTGAATATGATAACATGTTTAATTGGTAATTCTGTATAAGGAAATGTAAAATTTATTTTAAAATTAAACTGAATTAAATTTTAAATTAAATTATGAAGAACAAATCTGCATCATGTACCTTAGTTTCAATTAAAATTCAATAATTAAATTGTATGTTGTTATTGGTGCACAACAAGGCAAAACTTGTTTCTATCAGTTATTGTTCTAAAAGGTGTTTCTTTATCTTTTAAAATGAAGTGAAAAAAAAAATGTTAACAGTTAATTAGTTGATTCATTATCATAGTTGGTTAATAATTTTAAGCATTAAGTAATATATTAATAATTTAACAAAGTATAAGTTTGACTAAGTATTCCTTTTTATTTTTTTATATAGAATACATTTTACCTTAACTCATTATATACACTCACCTAAAGGATTATTAGGAACACCATACTAATACTGTGTTTGACCCCCTTTGGGGATGGACATGGTTAGAAACAATGCTCAGGTAGGCTATGGCATTTAAACGATGCCCTATTGGCACTAAAAAATCTGCATCATGTACCTTAGTTTCAATTAAAATTCAATAATTAAATTGTATGTTGTTATTGGTGCACAACAAGGCAAAACTTGTTTCTATCAGTTATTGTTCTAAAAGGTGTTTCTTTATCTTTTAAAATGAAGTGGAATAATAGTTCAATAGCAGTTTAGACATGCTGTAGCTTGCAAGTCATGCCACATCTGTAATGGAACACTGGACGAGGTAAACCTAACTTTGGCCTGTCGGGACACTTCTCAAGGTGCGTGTCAGAAGGACAGACTGGAGGATTTTATTCCCACCAAGGGAGTAATGACAGCTCTCTGGATGAGGCAGATGTGCTTTCTCTTGCCCTGCTGCTCACACAGACATTGCACCACAGAGAAAAGTATTTCCACTGTCTCTTTATGCTGGTTGGGGAGTCCTAGCTCTTAGACTTGGGGTCTCCATTGAATTTCTTTATCACACACTCTTAAACATCTTATGTTCCACTCAGAGAAACCACAGGTATCCCCCTTCCTAGACACACACACACGAGCACAGAAACATAGGCACATGCTCACACACCACAGTGAAACCACATACCGCCCGCAGCATTAACTCACACGAGACGTTGCCTGTTGTAATGCCCCGCTGTCCGACACTCTGTCAGTATATCCAACAAGTTGCAAGTCCAACCTATCATTATTGGTCTGTTACAGCAGCGCAAGGGGGTTCCTTAGCCTCTCATGAAATACACTCTCTAGTGGAAACCATCATTATTTTTTCCTTTTAGGAAACTTTTTTATTTTCTTTTTCACTTGAGAGAGATTCACTACAGTTCAAAAGTTTGGGGTCGACAACATTGAATACTTTTTTTTTTTTTAAAGAAGTATCTTATGCTTACCAAGGCTGCATTCATTTTAATGGAAAAATACAGCAAAAACAGTGATATTGTGGAATTATCACAATATTAAATATATTGTTTCTACTTAAATATATATTTTAAAACGTAATTTATTTTTGTGATCAAATCAAAGTTTATTTATAAAGCACCTTAAAAAACCTTAAACCACAGTGTGTAAAGTGCTGTACAATTTCAAACGGATTAGATGAAAGTCAAATACAAGGAAAGAAATAATACAATATAAAAATTCAAAATAATACTAATATAAACATCAAATCAAAGCCTAGCGGTCCTTACAAAGTAGCAAAAGCCTCAAACAAATGTCTTAAGACGAGTTTTAAACAAGTTTACAGAGGTAGAGGATCTGATAGACATGGTAACCCATTCCACAAATTAGGAGCAGCGACTGAGATCTCATTTACTTTTTAAGCGTGACCAAGGAATTTCAAGGAGCAGCTGATTTTGAGTTCTCAGAGAAACATTTCTGATTATAATCAATGTTGAAATCAGTTGTGCCGCTTAATATATTTTGTGAAAACCCTAATACATTTCTTTCAGGACTTTTTGATTAATAGAAAGTTAAACATGTTAAATATATTTTAAAATGTCTTTACTGTCACTCTTGATCAATTTAATGCATCCTTGCTGAATAGTAGTATTAATTTGTTTAATAAAACCATACTGACCTCTTTTAAAGAATAAGTAATAGACTAAAGATTCTGCTAAGAAAAAAAAGGTCCACTACAAAATACAAAATTGGCCTAGCAACTAGATGAACACGTCATCAATACTATAATAATACTAATACTTAAGTCCTCTGAGGCCATTTTCACTACAGTCAATACCTGAGATTTCTGTGTGAAATAAGAGATAATCTTTAGATGGGTATTAGGAAATATCCGATTCTGAATCCAACAATTGACCAATCAGAATTATGCCAGAATATTAAAATCAAAAGAAACCGAATCCTATTTGATTGGAACAGCTGTTTTTGCTAGAAAATCCAACTTTAGAATGGTTACTGTGTTTTGGAACATGGTAACTGGTTTCTAGCTGGTCACTAGCTTGCAAATTATCTGGAATCAGCAACAGACCAGCTACCAGCTGGTCACATCAGTCAGTCTGTTTAGGAGGTAAGGACTGTTTTTGGAACATTAATAACCTGCTTGGACTAGCTAATGATGAGTTTAGACAGCTACCGTGTTTCAAAACACAGTTAGCGGCTTAAGATGGATTTTCCAATAGGCGACTCTGTAGATCCTTCTTGTCAGTCAACAGCTTTTAAAATTTCCGACAATCAATCTGTCAGTAAGATCAGAGAGACAAAAGCAGTTTGTGAGAAGCATGAGACAAGAGTCTTAATCAAACGTGTCCAGACAGCAGAATGGGGACATAAGAATGACATGTTTTCCATGAGACAGAAAACAGCAGGAAGTTTAAAGTACTGCATGTCTTATATCTTTTTTTCCTGTGAGGATTATATAACTTAATATCAGTGGCCGGAAATACGAAGATAATTTGGAAGGACAAATAAGACAGATAGTACGTAAACAGCTCTCAGATCATCTCTCATGTTTGATTGCAGTTTATACAGTAAAAACATGAAGGGTCCTGTCAAATCTGGGGGTAAGAGAGGGATAAACAGAGAGAGACAACAAGAATTGCTATGCGAGGTGACTATTAGATGAATTAGTCTGCGAATTAGCCTGCAATCTGTCTGTCCACATCATGACTGCACCCAGTGGTGAAGTCATGATGTGGACAGACAGATTGCAGGTTTCCTGTGCATTTGCTGACTTCATCAGCAAAGGTCTGTTATTTTGGTTACTGTGTATAAACAGCCACAATAAAATAAACAACCTGAATTGTGTTGCATCAATCCTCTATCCTCCACAACACAGAGACAGCTTGACAAGCAGAAATGTTAATACTAGCGGTAAAATGTTTCATTCAGTAAAGATCCATCCATTAGTGCTAATATTTCTAAAATCTCCCTAATGTTAACACTGAATTGACTCCCCTCTGGCTGTCCTCCCAGAATATGTTATAAAACAAAACTAATGAGCACTGCAATTCCCTTTTCCCAGATAATTCCCCAAAAAACTCTGCTGTCAGCTTTGTATGTTTCCGTGCCATGATGATAACAGGCTGACAAGATATGTTGGACAAGCTTTTGGAGAAAAAGAGATCTATAAAGTATAAGATGCTAATTCATTTGTCTGATCCAGGTCATTGATAATTATAGTTTTTGAAACTGCTCTATTATACAACAGTTCTCTCTAAACTACTTGCACCGTGTTACACCGTGTCTAGTCCACCCAGGCGCGAGGGGCTCGACGCAATGCGACACAAGCAAGATCCTTTATATTCAGTGATGCGGTCTACACTAGATGCAGCAACACAACAAATTCCTGTCAGTAAACTGATGCTCTGTTCCATTTCTGACGTACTTCAAGGGCTCGCTATACTTCTGACACAAAGAACAAATAGATTTGCAACGGTCGCTTTTTCTCGTCCAGTGTATACAGCCACAAGCTGTTGCGGCGCGGCAGGACGTGACAAATGTCACGCACGGTGTTAGTGTGCATTAGAAACTTTTATTAGCGACTCTTTCTCAGTTTAAGTGAGTCTTTCTGCAGGATTCTCTGTTAAGTCAGTAGGTGGTGACAAGTGACTGTCTTTATGAGCGAGTCACTGAATCATTCAACTGATTAATTAAAAAAACACATTTATTCATTCGTGAACAAAACAAGTGACAGTCTTTAGAATCAAGTCAATGAATCATTCACTCAGTCGGTTAATTCAAAACCGTTTTAATTCAGGAACAAAATAACTGCCTTTGAGTGAGCTATTGAATCATACACTAAAACGATTAATTTAAAAAAAACAAGTTAATTCAGGAATGAAAAAATTATTTGTGTGTCATTGAATCATTTATTCAAATCATTCATTCATACACACTGATTCATTCATGAACAAAAAAGAGACAGTCATTAAATCATTCACTTAATTGATTTATTTTAAGATATTTATTTAAAACGAATTAATTAACTCAAGAAACAAGTGACAGTTTTATGAATAAGTCATTGAATCTTTCAACTCAACTGATTCGTTCAAAAACACTGATACATTCAGGAACAAAATATCAGTTTTGTGTGTTTCTCGAAGATACAATGATTAAAATGAACTGTCTCAAAAGTAAGGTACTCAATGTTATCAATAAAACTGTTGTATAAAGAAAATGTCATTCTAATATTCAGTTTTAAACATTATTCAATATGATTTAAGAAGCTGAATAACTTATTACTTGCCTGCATTTGTCAGAAACAACGCATGAGTAGTGAATCTGTGTATGTGTGTGGAGATCAGAGAAGCTGCTCGCTGTGGGTCAGAAAGGTGTTGAACAGCGGCAATCCACAACTCAATCCACCAGCAGATTTCAATTAAAGTTCCCAAAGATGAAGCGCTCTAGTTATATTTTCTTAGGATACGTGTTTTCAAAGCCTTTACAGGCATCTCTCTTCCACACCCCAGGGCTGCTTTCCCAATAATATGCTTGCTCTCTTTGAAACTTGAGGTAAACAACACAAAGTGGCTTCATTTCATTAATATAAAAGGCCATGTGTTGTGTTATTACAGGGCTTGTATAACTGGTATTTTCATTGTGAATAAATAAATCAGACTAATAAATCACGTCGTACCTTCTTGGAGAGTGAATTCAAATGACAGTCATCCATTGGAAGAAGTGTCAAATTTGCTCTTGTCTTCGCATCTATCATAGTAACATATGTTATCACTCATACAAACAGACCAAGCACTGCCCGATAAGTTTTAAAGTGCCATTCACACCAAAATGTTCTTGCATTTAATATCACAAGTGTAAAAGAACAAGTTCACAAGTCAAGTAATCTTTTCTTTTTTACTTGACAAGCTGTTTTAAAAAAATGCAGCACAAAGGTCAAATAGGTCCATCAATATGTTTATATTTAAACACAATAAGTTACACTTAAACGTGAGACGCAACAGAACGAAAAATTTAGCCCAGGGTCTTGTGATGTGTTATAAAAAAGTTGAATATCTTGAAAACTTGACACTTTGTTGTTCTATGGTGCTCATTTGTAAGACGCTGAAAAGTAGCGAGACGGTCAAATATGTCCATATAGAGTATGTTTACACAGAAAACAATTAAAAAGCAGAGCAGTGGAACTCGGAAACGGACCTAATGCAATATAAATTTTCTTGTAAGCTTTGTTAGGCAAGGTTTATGCACGCCTTGCACAATGCATTATGTGTAATACATTCTTAATCAGAGTAAAATCCCATTGCTTGTATGAACTAGAACTACATCAGTTTTTCCATTCTCCCTCAGTGATGTTTAAGCCTATGGCAAGGTTCAGATAACCAAGTGCCGTCATCAAGAACTCATTCATATGGCAGCTTACCAGATCAGAGCAGACTCCTGCCAGGACACCCATGCTGACCAAACAATCCATTCAGCAGCATTAAACTCTCTGTGTCAGCCTGCAATTGAGGCAGCTTCATTGTTCAACAGGATATTTGATTTCGCATGTGTGGTCAAAACTGGCCTCATTATGACAACAGTGTAATTGTAACTAAAACTATTAGGAGTTGTTTTCATTAATTAAAATACATCTGAAATATTGCCTTGGCAGCTAACTGAATTAAAACAAGTTTTAATGTCAACATTACAAAAATTAAACCTGAAATAAAGCTAAAAAGAAGTATTTAAAACAAAAACAAAAAGGCAAAAGCACATAAAAAAAAAAAAAAAAACTAAAGCTAAAATTAAAATAAAAACAAAACACAAAAATAAAATCTAATTCAAAATATTAATAAATACTATAATAATAATAATATAAAATACTCTAATTAAATAATACTTAAATAAACACTGCTAACAAGCCATTGCACTAAAAGATAATGCTGATGTTGGATTCTTGCAAAATGCTGATGTTGTAGTTCTTGCAAAAGATACTGATGTGATGAGCTGTATTTTTTAGGACATAAAGTAGGGGTTTTACTTGTTTAAGATACAATCTTGAACAAATAAAAAAAATAAAAAAAATAAAACTTGATTGATTTGCAACGATGAATTATCAGACATTCCAATGCGACATGAGAGAGAAACGTTTAGGACGAACTGATTCACTAGAATCAATCAAGCTTGCTAGCACTACATATGAGAGCGAGGATGCAAAGAGAGTGTTTGAGTGAGATTCAAGTCCAGTAGCTCCAGCGAAGCCAAGAACTTACAGAATATGGGGCTGCAGAGCCTCATTATTCCCCTGCTGTGAGGGTCAGCCACACTCCTGTCTGCTTCTCCATCAGTGCTGGAGAAACATGGTGGCTTGCCAGACCATTTCTCCCAGGGAAACCTGATCTGTCCCCAAAGTTTAAGAGCTTCCATGACTGGGTTAGAAACAGGGGCAGCCCACTGACTTTGTAGTAGTGAGCTCAGTAGCATGACTGAGGTTGAGTGAGGTGTCAGATCTTCTGTCTAGATCAGTTGGGGTTGTGTTAGCTTGGTTAAGCTAGGCCTGTCCAGACAGATAGAGGAGGAAATTAGCCTCATACCTCCCATACGCCTCTAGGATGGAAACAAATATATCCTTATACCCTTAGGGTTGTGGTATTAAAGTAAAGATTTAAAGGATTACTGTTCCAGTGGTTCCGGCAATGATTTAAGTAATTATATGCACAAAGGCAACTTTAATTGTTGTGATGTGAAAGCTTGACCTTAGGGTCAATGAACAATAATAATGTCCACTAAAAAATTGTCAATAGTGTAGTGATGTACGAAGCACAACTCACACTAAACTCCATTTCCTTTTGAAATGAATCATAATAATTGAAATGAAATGAAAAAAAAAAAGATCATGGAAAACAACTTATTTTTAATCAATAAAAAATGAACGTCATTCTTCCTTCTCAACTGATGTATTTCACAGGTGTGTGTGGCCATGGATGTTCCTGTGCTAGTATGGCTGGTGTTGCTCCTGGCGAGTAGACAGTTTCCTGAAACGGATTGCAGCACTCAGGAGTTTGACAGCAGTGATGAAGGTCCAGAGGTTGAATTCCTATCGACCTCTCGCACACGGCGGGCCCCCGAGCCTCCTCCGCAGGACAAGTGCTCCTACACCTTCATTGTACCCCAGCAGAAGGTTACAGGAGCCATCTGTGTGAACTCCAAGGAGCCTGAGGCCATGCTGGAGAACCGTGTCAATAAGCAGGAGCTGGAACTTCTCAACTCTGAGCTGCACAAGCAGAAGAGACAAATCGAAACTCTGCAGCAGCTTGTAGAAGTCGACGGCGGCATCGTCAACGAGGTGAAGCTTCTGCGCAAGGAGTCCCGTAACATGAATTCCAGAGTGACGCAGTTATACATGCAGCTGCTGCATGAGATAATCCGTAAGAGGGACAATGCGCTGGAGTTGTCGCAACTGGAGAACAAGATTCTCAACCAGACCTCCGAGATGCTGCAGCTTACAAACCGCTATAAAGATCTGGAGCATAAGTATCAGCACCTCGCCTCACTGGCCAATAACCAGTCGGCGCTCATTGCCCTTCTCGAGGGACAGTGTCAGAGGGGACCACCGGTTGTGGTCCCCAGGGTACCAGCCCAGCCTCAGCCTCAGCCTCAACCACAACCTCAACCCAGACCCTCACCACCCCTAAATAAGCCTACGTTTAACCGCAACAACCAGATCACCAACGAGATCCAGAGCGATCAGAACCTCAAAGTGCCACCCGCCCCTCCTCCTACCATGCCAGGAGGAACTCACAGCCCGTCCACCACAAACAAACCCTCAGGTGAGTCGCAGGTTCATTCCTTCAGTGGTGCATGTACTATTTGTAGGGAAAAACAAAATACTTGCATTTTGAGGAAATAATATTATAGGTTTTACAAATCTTTCCAACAGAACAGTCCAAAATGTTTGTGGCCAGTAAGTATTCAGCAAAGATGCATTAAATTGATCAAAACAGTGACAGTAAAGACATGTATAGTCCTTCAAAATATTTCCATTTCAAATAAATGATGTCCTTTTGAACTTTCTAATAATCAAAGCAGCCTGGGAAAATGTTTTCAACATTGATAATAAATGTTTCTTGAGCATCAAATCAGCATATTAGAATGATTTCTGGAGGATCCTGAGACTGAAGACTGGAGTAATGATGCTGAAAATTCAGCTTTACCATCAAAGAAATAAAATATTTTAAAACATATTCAAATAGAAAAGAGTTCTTTTAAGATATTTCACAATATTTGTATTTTTATGGTATTTTTCACCAAATAAATGCAACATTGGTGAGCATTAGACTCTTCTAAAAATGCTAAAAAAGGAAAAATAAATTCTTATTACCAACCCCAAACTTTGAACGATGTGTCGTTTCAGTTGTCTCAGGTTCAGAATATATACATCTATTGCTATCATGGTTTAGACCATTTTTAAACACTTTTAGTAATAAAAAAAAAATAATCTAAGAATTTTTAATGGCAAATAGCTTTTATTGCAAAATTGCTGTATAAATGTCAGAATAAACTTGAATGGTTATTGACAAATAAAAATAGTTAAATAAAAAGTTTCCATTTGATGACTTATCCTTGTTTGGTTTTCAGAGGCAATTTCTCACAGCCTTCTATCATTATTCAGCACTGCCTATCAAAGTCCATTCATCTCAAATTCTCTCTACATAGCGACACCCACACAGAGATGTGACAATAAACCTGTTGTTATCTCAGCTTTGAAATGCCAAAATCCAGTTAGTAAATCTGGTCAGATGTAGCCTGGCTAATGTCAGACCTAGTCTCATTGAGACGTGGGTCTGGGAACAACATGTTCATTTTCTCGTATTTGAGGCATTGGTTTACGAATACCCAGAGCGTTTATTGGGAGCTACGAATGTCTATCAAATGCGTCTGTACGTAGCTCGAAGCCAATCGTTTCATCTGGTTTCAAATATAGCAGATGACGTATGTAGAGCGACAGAATTTAGACGAGGAAACTAAAATTAATATTGCGTTCTAAACTACTTGGAATAATATCTAAGGCTGCATCGAAAGGTAACTTCGCGTCTGCTGCCATGTTGGATCCATAGATATAAACAAACTGCTTCGGTGTGTCGCATAGACGTCGTCATCGTCTTACTGCTCCCTCCCCGTTCTGTGATTGGTTCCCTCGCTAAGGCGAAATTCTGGTCCATGGAATCCAGGCTGCCTAGCAGCGTGAAAAAAAATCGTGCTGCGTGCAAGACAGCATGGGGGAACCCAGGCTAGGTCAGATGATGACCTGTCTAGGTCAAACCCAGGCTAGGTCAGTCACATACATTGTTGTAGGAGAAAAAAAAAAAAAAGAAAAAAAAAAAAGAACAAGATAAAAAAAAGAGCAATATATATATGCTTTTAATGCTCTAAAAAGAGAAAAGCCCAATTTTTGTTTGAGTGAAATAATGTAGAAAAGTTAAAAAGTTTATTCCCCCCCCCCCCAAAAAACACTTAATGTTTACATTTTTAATGTATACTTTTGTTTCATGGATTGCAATGAACATAAGAATATCATGACATAATGTTTTGTTTGTATCATTAACCCCAACACCAGCATATATATTGTGTCTATTTACAGTAAAATGTAAAATTGGTCAAGACAGCGAAAATGAAAAAGGCAGCTTTCAGTGGCTGTATTTCCACTCCATCTGGTGACATGAGCAATTTCCTGGCTAGGTCTGCCTGCATTAATAGCAAAAGGTTACACAAACTCCCCTCAATGAGAGTCAAGCTTTCACAATGAGACTACAGTACGAAAAAGAGCTCTGGAAGGAAATAGAAAGAAAGATTCTGGACAGAAGTCAAAAAAAGTGAAGGAAAGATGGTCAGAAAAAGTCTACAGTGGTTGAGTTGGGAAATGGCATAAGGATGAGTCTGCATTTACACTATATGTATGTGTGCACAGTATGAGGCGTATGGCAATTTCACCCTCTGATTTATGTCCATTTCTTAAAAAAAAACTGTGTTTGACAAGTGCTTGAGATATCTTGCAGATTTACTTTGCTTAGACATACATAGATACTGAATATGAAAGGGTATTTAAAAAAAAGAGATTCAGAAAAAAGTAGTGCTGTCAACCGATTAAAATAAATTAACTAATTAATCACACATTTTTCTGTAATTGGGATTAATCACTCCTAACAAAGTTTTTTCATGTATTTTTATATTGTAGTAATTTCACAATTAATCACCAAATTAATGTAGAAACAACATAAAGACAGTATATTTAAAATATTTTATATAACAGGAAATATCCAGAAATATCGTTATATTCAGTTGTAGTAAGAGATATAGAATCAAAAACACTTCAATGCATGATTTATAAATTAAATATAGATATTTTTATTAAAGCTACAAAAGTTATTCATTTAAGAGTAGTGAGTGAATTTCTATTTGTCTTTTGTTCTTTGATTAACCTTAATGACAGACAGCAGCAGGTTTATTAGGCTACTGTCACTTTAAGACCTGACACACATGACGCGGATCTGACACATCCATATATTTTCTCACAACTCTTTTTTTTTTCTGACAAGAGGGTGAAATATTTCCCCACAGATATTTCACAACAGGTTCAAATTGGAAAGCTGAAAAGAAAGCTGCTAGGTATAAATGTGACGTCTTTCAGAAGTGTAACCATGAACCACAGATCACACAATAGAAAATGTAATTAAATTTAATTGAATTTTTGCATGCTTAAATTTCGCTAATGTGACCGCACCTTAAGATTTAGAACCACATATGAAAGTAGTCCAAATTGGAAGTCAAAAATCCAATCTGATAAGCAATTTTTGCTGTTTACAAACACGTAACAAGACTCAATCTGACAAAAATAGAATTGCTAAATTGTCTAAATGCTGTCGTAAAGACAATTAAGTTGCAGTGATGAGAAAGGAAATGATAGGATAGAAGAAAGAGCAGGGCCAGGAGGGAAGCAGCACTCTGTTGGAGTGAAGTCATTTATTCCAGTGTTACAGACATGGATGAACCAGACATCCCACACAAAGCTCAGTGCTCTATCAGGTCTGGGTCTTCCTGCTGGAGAGAAATGGTCTGCAGATGGATTTGCCAAGTTGTTTTAACAAGACCCACACCACTGAAAATCTAAAGGCCTCTCCGTTTCCTCTTCCTCCACTCTTCCTACCATATCTCCTCTAAAGTTCACTTGACTTGATGGATTTGTGTTCATCCCGAGTTCATCACCTCATTCATCTCTGTGAATGTTAGCATAGTCTTTTGTAGTGAAAAGCAGATTTTCTTTTTTTCATGTCTGCCTTCTCTGCCATTAGACAGTTTTTGATTACAATGTGTGAGTCTGTTCTTTCACAGCACTGTCTTTTTCCATCTCTCCCTCATACACAACTAATCTAAACTGTGTCCCTTTGTCTGCCAGATATAACAGCTGCCTTGGTCTAAACTTCTGTAAAGCCCCCTGAACAAGTACACCCAAATATTGTCACTGTAAAACAGAAACAGTTAAGAAGTGACTCACCAACTCACTAAAATCCTTGTTCTAATTAGAAACAAATGCTTCAAAATATGTAATTTTAGCTTTTATGAACCTGCTTTTAGCTATTCTGTTCTTGTCGTGATTTCGTTACTTTCTTCACATACTTGTTCTTGGCACTAATTTTGCATTAAGTGGCAAGTTTCCATGGTGTAAAATGTTCTACGACCAATTAAACAGAAGGGGGCTTAAAGGGAAAGTTTGTAATTTGCTGACAAGCAGACTTCTCCAAGGGAGAGAAATTGGTGGCTCCAAGATAATGAGGCAAAGTATGTAGAGTGAGGTCCTTTTATAAAGGTAAAAATAAAAATTCATGGCTGAATAAACCAAAACACAGTCTGTTAATGTTATTAATAACAATAATGTAATAAATAGTGTACGGTAAAAATAAAATATATTCCCACTGGACCATCGGTTCAAACGGATCATATGGTCAATTCAGTGACCTACAATTTATTTTATTTTTTTTCATTTACAATAGAAGTTTTTAGGTTGGAAAAATGTGTTCTCAGACTTCTCCACTCCAATGTATGTCCATTAAATTTGTCTATGTGAGGCATGTCTCTTGAGATTCCAAAAAATCGACTGACCCAATAAAAAAGCAAGTGGTTTAATACATGCTCCTCCTGAGATTGGGAATGCTGGAATGGATTCAGTTTTGTTCACGGTAAGGGGCTAATGAGCCCCGTCTGCGTTGTTATCTTAAATTTGTCAGGTAGTGTGATGGCTCTTACTCTGGCATGCTGTGAAAATCAGCCAGCCAGAGAGATTTCAGAAAAACAGACAAAATCCAGGCTCAGTGGAATGTGCACTAGAGGCTATGAATCCAGCGGTCTGAGGTCTGTTGTCATAAATACAACCAGAAATATCTAAATTGTAAGTGTGTACATTATAAGTACTAAAATGAACCATTTTAAACACTAGAAGTGAAATGCAAGGAAAACCGACTGGAGCAACATCCTGTGTTTCAGTACAAGACACATCCAGCTACCGACCAAAGTGATGAAGGGGTTGGAGTGTCTGTGAATGAGGGCCAGCCGTTGGGCATGAGGCCTGCTTTTTATAAGCTACAAGATGAGAGTAAACACTAAAACGTTCCAGACTACTGTAAGTAAACCACAAGGCCTCAGCAGCGCTTTAAGATGGAGATGTAAGATCAGACCTAACAGTAAGGAGAGCAGTTAAAATACACAAATAATAATGGAACATTTGAGATCATGTGCTTTGAGAGTAAAACTTTCAGTTTAAGTCTCAGGTTGTGTTTAGGTTTGACTACTTTCCCTACAGAAAATATCATAATTAA
Organism: Semotilus atromaculatus; assembly: GCA_031834385.1. Lineage (NCBI taxonomy): Eukaryota > Metazoa > Chordata > Actinopteri > Cypriniformes > Leuciscidae > Semotilus > Semotilus atromaculatus. Next base: position 20,188,453 of record JAULUF010000042.1, on the reverse strand, counting down.
CAACCACAATTGGTTTCACCATGCTAGGTTTTGCTAGTGAATAGCATATTTGTGCTGCTCCGTTAGACAGACCACAAACAAACCAGCATAAACCAGCCTAGACCAGCATGGAAATTTTGTTGTTGTTAGTTGCTTTAAGCTTGTATAAAGCTATGGCGCTGGTCTCAGCCCGGCCAAGATGGTTTAGTTACAAAAACCCCTCTAAAACCAGCCAGCAGACCAGCTTGACCAGGCTGGGAGTCCAGCAATCCAGCATAGTCTGGTTCAATATATATATATTCGCCATTAGCAGGGTATTAATCAACCGGTCTAGCTTTTACCATTAAAAACTGAGGATCAGAGAAAATGTGATTTTGAAGACATTAATTTATGGATGGTCTCTTACTCTGCTTTTCACTGGAAAACTTTGGAAATTGAAAATTGGAGCCATTCTTGACACATCCCTATAAAAACACTACTCTATGCCGGGGAATTTAGGAAGTGCTCGCTAATCTACTTGCTACTGCATTATTTAACAAATGGGCCTTTCTTTGGCGTTCGTGCCAGCATTATGTTTGGCTGGAATAGTAGAGGCAACTTCCCAGGCCAGAATGGCAGCCAAGGTCAATCCTCTTCTTACGTTAAAAGCTTTTCCAGCTGTGCCACGGATGAACAAGAGACCTAACGTGAGTGGATACAACTGAGAATGGTGTTCAGGGGGATCCTGAGATTGGCTTTCTTGGATTATGCAATAGTTTAAGCTTTGCACCTGAATTTCCCTTCAAGCTAAATAATATCTCAGTCTGTCACAGTGTCATATTCCCAGTATGAGAATTGACAGCAACAAACAGGAGACTTCCTATAAAAAGACAAAACTTGAGGATGAGGGGATACATCTTGTTTAACTAAGCTGGGAGTGGGGTAAATACTGAATGATTTCCCCCTCCTCTTAGGTCCCTGGAAGGATTGTCTGGAGGCTCTGGAGGACGGCCACACTAACAGTGGCATGCACCTAGTGAAGCCGGAGAACACCAACAAGCTGATGCAGGTGTGGTGTGATCAAAGACACGACCCTGGTGGCTGGACGGTCATCCAGAGAAGAATGGATGGCTCCGTCAACTTCTTCAGAAACTGGGAGACATATAAGGTGAGCCAGGAAGATCAATTCTGGCCAATAATTAACTAAATGTTATGACCGATAAGTGATAAATAGCTGATATTGAAATAACAGTATAAATATGAAAACTGTATGAAACTGAAATTGGCCTTTATGCTCACCAAGGCTGCATTTATTTGATAAAAAACATATGATTAATATGTATATTATATTATATTTAAAATAACTGTTTTCTATTACCATTCTAATATGCTGACTTGGTGCTCAAGAAACATTTTTGTATTATCAATGCTGTGCTCAAAACAATTTATTAGGGTTTGTGAAAACCATGATACTTGATTTTTCAGGATTCTTTGACGATTAGAAGGTTCAAAAGAACAGCACTTATTTGAAATCCAAATCTTTTACAAAATACATATGACAATGTAATGCATCCTTGCGAATTAAAAAGTATTAATTTCTCTCCCTCAAAAATAAATAAATAAATAAATTGCTGACCCCAAGCTTTTGAATGCTAGAGTACAATTAACAGTGTTATTAAATTGTTAGAGTTTTTAAAGATTACATTTGATGAAAGCAAAGGTAATCTAAAGGAAAACAGGGAAATAAGAATTAAACATACAATATCTCTGTAATAGCCAGAGGTGATATATGTCTTCCTTTGCCAATGGTGGCAAGTTCAACAAACAGGTGAATTTATGATCCTGTGGTAACAATTTGCTTACATTTTACCTTTGTCACTTAACATCACTGTCACGGTGTGGATCAGGCAGAGGAACGAGGAGTCCGGAATATCGATAAAGATAACTTTTAATATATATACAACACAGGCAGAAAGACAGGAACACGGGCACCACACGGGCTAACAACAAACATTGACCGACAAAGACTGAATGAACCAAGGGAACTAAATACACGGAGGAATCAGACATAACAAGGTGAAAACAGGTGACACTGATGATGATAACGAGGGACAGGCTGGTAAGTGAGGGAGTGAGTTCAGGTGTGGAGACAAGGAGGATTCTGGGGAGTGTAGTGAAGACGAAGACAGACAGGTGCAGACGAAGACTGTGACAGAACGCCCCCCTCAACAAGGCGCGACCTCGCGCCGTAGAACATCAAAGGGGTGGGGGGGCGGGCGCCCTGAAGGCTGGCCAGGGCGTGACCAAACTAGGAGGGGAAGCCTCCAGGGCGGAGCAGGACGTGCAGGCGGCCAGGGCGGAGCAGGACGTGCCGGCGGCCAGGGCGGAGCAGGACGTGCAGGCGGCCAGGGCGGAGCAGGACGTGCAGGCGGCCAGGGCGGAGCAGGACGTGAAGGTGGCCGGGGCGGAGAGACCCCCTCGGGCGGCCACGGCGGAGAGGACCCTTCGGGCGGCCACGGCGGTGAGGACCCTTCGGGCGGCCACGGCGGTGAGGACCCTTCGGGTGGCCATGGTGGAGAGACCCCCTCGGGTGGCCATGGCGGAGAGACCCCCTCGGGTGGCCATGGCGGTGAAGACCCTTCGGGTGGCCATGGCGGAGAGACCCCCTCGGGTGGCCATGGCGGAGAGACCCCCTCGGGTGGCCATGGCGGTGAAGACCCTTCGGGTGGCCATGGCGGAGAGACCCCCTCGGGTGACCATGGCGGAGAGACCCCCTCGGGTGGCCATGGCGGTGAAGACCCTTCGGGTGGCCATGGCGGAGAGACCCCCTCGGGTGGCCATGGCGGAGAGACCCCCTCGGGTGGCCATGGCGATGACCTATGGCCCCCCCCCAAAAAATTCTTGGGGAGAGTGACTGGATGAGGGACAGGCTCTGGGACCGGCTGGGCAGACGGGACGTGAACAGTCTCTGGCTGGGCAGACGGGACGTGAACAGTCTCTGGCTGGGCTAGCGGTGAAGGCCCGGCTAAGCTGGACGGAACCAGCGGTGAAGGCTCTGGAGGGCTGGACGGGACCAGCGAAGAAGGCTCTGAAGGGCTGGACGGGACCAGCGGGGAAGGCTCTGGCTCGGCAGGCGTGACGCGAAGCACTGCAGGCATGCAGGGAAGCTCAGGCTCGGCAGGGCTGCAGGGAAGCTCAGGCTCGGCAGGGCTGCAGGGAAGCTCAGGCTCGGCAGGGCTGCAGGGAAGCTCAGGCTCGGCAGGGCTGCAGGGAAGCTCAGGCTCGGCAGGGCTGCAGGGAAGCTCAGGCTCGGCAGGGCTGCAGGGAAGCTCAGGCTCGGCAGGGCTGCAGGGAAGCTCAGGCTCGGCAGGGCTGCAAGGAACGTGAAGCTCAGGCTCGGCAGGGCTGCAAGGAACGTGAAGCTCTGGCTGGACGTGGCTGACGTGAAGCTCTGGCAGGACGTGGCTGACGTGAAGCTCTGGCTGGACGTGGCTGACGTGAAGCTCTGGCTGGACGTGGCTGACGTGAAGCTCTGGCTGGACGTGGCTGACGTGAAGCTCTGGCAGGACGTGGCTGACGTGAAGCTCTGGCAGGACGTGGCTGACGTGAAGCCCTGGCTGGACGTGGCTGACGTGAAGCTCTGGCTGGACGTGGCTGACGTGAAGCTCTGGCTGGACGGTCTCTGGCTGGACGGTCTCTGGCTGGACGGTCTCTGGCTGGACGGTCTCTGGCTGGACGGTCTCTGGCTGGACGGTCTCCGGCTGGACGGTCTCCGGCTGGACGGTCTCCGGCTGGACGGTCTCCGGCTGGACGGTCTCCGGCTGGACGGTCTCCGGCTGGACGGTCTCCGGCTGGACGGTCTCTGGCTGGACGGTCTCTGGCTGGACGGTCTCTGGCTGGACGGTTTCTGGCGGAGAAGGCTCTGTGCTGGACGGATCTGTGCTGGGCGGGACCAGCGGTGAAGGCTTTGTGCTGGACGGGACCAGCGGTGAAGGCTTTGTGCTGGACGGGACCAGCGGTGAAGGCTTTGTGCTGGACGGGACCAGCGGTGATGGCTCTGTGCTGGACGGGACCAGCGGTGAAGGCTCTGTGCTGGACGGGACCAGCGGTGAGGGCTCTGTGCTGGACGGATCTGTGCTGGGCGGGACCAGCGGTGAAGGCTTTGTGCTGGACGGGACCAGCGGTGAAGGCTTTGTGCTGGACGGGACCAGCGGTGATGGCTCTGTGCTGGACGGGACCAGCGGTGAAGGCTCTGTGCTGGACGGGACCAGCGGTGAGGGCTCTGTGCTGGGCGGGACCAGCGGTGAAGGCTTTGTGCTGGACGGGACCAGCGGTGAAGGCTTTGTGCTGGACGGGACCAGCGGTGATGGCTCTGTGCTGGACGGGACCAGCGATGAGGAAGGCTCGGGTGGTGGAGTGGGGCTGGTGCCGTCATCGATGGTGAAGGGAGATCCGCAGGACACCAGCACCCACTCCACATAAGCTGCGAAGCTCCCCTGGGGAGCCTCCTCAGACAACAGCTCTCTGGTGGCGGTGTTGAGCCCAGCATAGAGGAAGCTGCAGAGGCTGTCGTCCGGGAAGGTCGTGGCGGGAACGAGGCGGAGGAAATCCGCCAGATGATCCTCCAAGGGACGATCTTCTTGCTCTAAGCAGAGCAATTGGACTGCAACGAAGGAATCCATACCTTGGGGTCGGTCAATCTGTCACGGTGTGGTTCAGGCAGAGGAACGAGGAGTCCGGAATATCGATAAAGATAACTTTTAATATATATACAACACAGGCAGAAAGACAGGAACACGGGCACCACACGGGCTAACAACAAACATTGACCGACAAAGACTGAATGAACCAAGGGAACTAAATACACGGAGGAATCAGACATAACAAGGTGAAAACAGGTGACACTGATGATGATAACGAGGGACAGGCTGGTAAGTGAGGGAGTGAGTTCAGGTGTGGAGACAAGGAGGATTCTGGGGAGTGTAGTGAAGACGAAGACAGACAGGTGCAGACGAAGACTGTGACAATCACATGGTCTATAACTTTTAGCTGCTTCACATAAGCTGAACCGGATGGCTGTGAACATACAGACCCTTGCACTTGAAGAGGTTTAATGAGGTACATATGCCAAGCAGAAACTACCACACTGCACTGAAATGCATCAATGCAAATGAAAACTTGTGCAATTATTCTCCAAACATTAATATGATCTATATGCTTTGTGTATGGCAAATATGTAATATACAAATAAATCATTCAATAACGTTCTTAACTTATTCAGTTTTCAAAGCCGTTTTATACACATTTTGCCAATTTTTCAGCCTTAAGGACATGACAAAACAATACAGACTCAGTAATGTCCACTAAAATAACTATTTTACGTGGTCCATCTAATACTCAATGGCAGGCGTTCCTCTGTTTTATCACAGCAAGGCTTTGGAAACATTGATGGAGAGTACTGGCTGGGTCTGGAGAACATATACTGGATAACCAACCAGGGGAACTACAAGCTGCTGGTCACCTTGGAGGACTGGTCTGGACGCAAGACGTTTGCAGAGTACGCAAGTTTCCGCCTTGAGCCTGAGACCGACTTCTACAGGCTCAAGGTGGGCCGTTATCATGGCAATGCCGGTGACTCCCTAACTTGGCACAACGGGAAGCAGTTCACCACTCTGGACAGGGATCATGATGTATATACAGGTATCAGTCAATCAATTACAGATTGTCAATTTTTTTCTATAAGCATATAATAATATATATATATATATAAATTAATATACAAAATGTTTTATCTCAGGCAACTGTGCACACTACCAAAAAGGAGGCTGGTGGTATAATGCCTGTGCCCACTCAAATCTGAACGGCGTGTGGTACAGGGGAGGGCACTACCGCAGCCGCTATCAGGACGGCGTGTACTGGGCTGAATTCAGAGGAGGCGCCTATTCCCTCAAGAAGGTCGTGATGATGATACGACCCAACCCAAACACCTTCCACTGAGAAGCACATTGATGAACTGGAATGAGGAATGAACTGACAATTGCTCCCCCATGGTCGCCATCCACCCTATAAAGTGCAATTCGTTTAGACTGTGGTTTTTAAATTGTTTTGCTTCCCACATACATAGATATGATTGCAAAGGGACAAACAGGGTCTTGGTTGACGTAACTGAGAAGGAACACCAATTTATCAAAGACTACAAAAGGAAGCTCTATTATGTTCTATTTGCATCCATTATCACAGAAAATTAAGTGTCTGATGACTCAATCAGTCACCAGGAAGTCATCTAAAAAAGTATATAAAATGAAAATGACGTGTGTTCAATCAAATCAAATGAAACCTGTTCATCTTTAAATATTTAGTGCAATTGTGAATCTGTTGTCAGTTGTTTAGATTGCTTTGGTCAAATATGTAAAATAACTGATTAGTACTCATTCGTTGTTACAAATAAGACACAGGACATCCAATCCAGTGATAAATAGCTTACGCATCCCTAGTTTATTCAAAGCTAAGAGAATATATGTTTCCTGATGAGATGAATGACTCATAATTTATTTCAGGGATATCATTTTTAAAATTCATATAAAGGTTGCAGTGTGAAATAATGCACAATTAAACATCTTAAAACAGTCATCGATTTCTCAATCTAAACTGTATTTACTGTGTAAATTAGCTGCTGGTGTCAAATGAAGACCCAACACATGTATGTACATATACACGTAATATTGTTGAAAATAATGTGTAATTTGTAATATACTGTAAGTGTAACATTTTCCCTAGTATTGTCATACTGTTGCAATAAAAGATGTACAGCCATGTGCTTTGTCCGTGAATGGATTAAAAATCATTCTGCTACAGCTGCAGTTCTACGGAGAAAGTTTATGTGCCAAAGTAAAGGGAAAAGTCACAAACAATTCATTCAAAAATGCTACACAGACTCAAACAAAACAGCTCTTTGACCATATAATAAATGGGGTCACTTTAGTTTAGGGTCCAATTCTTTCTACTAACTAAGACTTCTGCCTCAATAAACGCCTAATTACTGCGTATTAATATTTAGTAAGGTAGTTGTTACATTTATGTATTGGGAAGAATTATGGTATGTAGAATATGGTCATACAGAAAAAGGCATTACTTTATAAGTACTAATAAACAGCCAATATTCTAGTAATATGCTAATAAGCAACTAGTTAATAGTGAGAACTGAACCCTAAACTAAAGTGTGATCATACATGTTGTGTGTGTATATATATATTTTAGGGCTGGGCAACGATTATTCGCGATTAATCGCATCCAAAATAAAAGCTTGTTTACACATAATATATGTGTGTGTAGTGTGTATAATTATTTTGTATATATAAATACACACATATGCATGTATATATTTAAGAAATATTTGCATGTATATATATATATATATATGTATACATAATTTATATTATATAAATATTTTTCTTAAATATATACATGCATGTGTGTGAATTTTTATATACAAAATAATTGTACACACTATACACATATATATTATGTGTAAACAAGCTTTTATTTTGGATGTGATTAATCGCGATTAATCGTTGCCCAAGTAATTTAATAACTTGCCCTGTCTATGGTAATGCACTTACAATGGAAGTCAAAGAGATGATAGTATTTTAGGGTTTAAAACCAGAAATAATAATATTTTGATCTACATGAAAAAACAAACATTTATATATAAAAAATATATATATATATATATATATATATATAATAGGTAATTAGATCTAGAATTCTGTCCATTCCAAATAAGAGTAGTGCGATACAATTACATTTATTTTAATGAATCGACATACATTTTGCTTTTACAGAAAAAAGGTCCATTATCCAGTGTCAATTGTGTAGTGATATATGAAGCACAGCTGTTACTTTCAAGTCCTTTTCAAATCAAGGAGCTTTCTAATAGTCAACATGGTAAATTTGTGTGACCTACTTGAAACCGTTGCAAAATATACATAGGGAAACCGTTCACCCTCACACAAAATTCACAAGCACATTGATTCATGTATAAATGACTGGGTTCCGCCAAGTAAAAAGTCACCAAAGAGCGGTAAATGGGAAAAAGTAATAAAAAGCAGTACAAATAATTGGAAAGCAAATTGGATCAGAATTTTCTGAGTCCTCAAGCTTCATTAAGGCTTAATGGTGGTTAAACTCCACATTTCCATTGTTAGGGAAGTTATGGCTACACTCTCTAAACCGTATCATTATTTAGTTTAACTTAATACACTCTTCCAACAGACTTCTAATCTAAGTGTAAAGCAGGATAAACCTGAGGTAGCAATCAATTTGTCATACAGTAGTTCTTTGTACCTCAAGTGATATGTGAGCTCGAGTGGAACTCTAATAACATCCAATATTTCTATTAACTTCTTTTAATACAGTTTTTTAACAAAATGAACAGGAAAACAAAAATGCTACACAGTCAAAAAATGCTTCAATCAGCTCAAAAGACAAAATTCACAGAAGTAATATTTAAATATAATATTACTCATTCCAATGTATTCATCTATAAAGAAATAAATAACCTATGGCTCTAAGAATACTTTTTTTGGGGTACAAACTGAAGGTATGAACTCTTTAAAAAAAAAAAATTTTTACAAACAATAATACAAGTTCTATTAAATACATCAAAAAGCATGAAAAGAGTGTTTGACAAAATCCCAAACTCTCTCATTTCCTTTTTCCTTTGTCCCAATGGGAACTGGAAGGGGCCACTGGAGAAGCGCAGTGGAAACTGACAGATTTGAAGTGACAGCCTGCACAACCTCAGCCACGTCAGACAGTCTTTCAGTCCCTGCGGTTTCAACTGCCTGCTGCTCAGGATTGGGAATATGTTACAGAAATCCCCTGCAACTAAACCACAAGGTACCGGCACCAGGTACAGTGGTTTCTTTTTCTGTGACGTCTGAGAGAGCTATGTGACGACTGGGACGTAGTTTACCGACACTGCCCAAGTGGAAGCAGACACTCAGTGTGAATTATGTAAAGGAAATTTCATTTAATGAGAAAGATGTGTGCGGCTGGGATGGCATGCGTCAGCTCTATCCACATGTTTACCTTCTTAAAAATTACAGTGACTGTCTGTTTGTGCATTTCAGACCTCTAGAAATGAACTAGGCCACAAGTTACAGACCAAGAGATAATTTGAGTTACAGCCGACTGAAGTTATTTCTGAACGGTCTTTAAGTTATTTGCATACCACAATGACACAAGAGCACCTGGAAAACTGTGACCATGAGCTCGGGCCTCAAGCATGTGGCAATGACGTACGGTTTATGTTGTGCAGTTCAAAATCAAACAACCTCATCTGAAAAACTGCATCTCGTAAAACAAGACGGCCAAACATCCAAAACGCCTCCTAAACATAGAGCCACAAGATCCCTTTCTGATCAGATCGGGCTCTCGGCTAACAGCTGGATTAGTCATCCAGACCTCACTGCTGATAAATAAGATGGAAGAGTGTAATTGAGTGAAAGATCTGGACCATGTTGGACAATCCTGAGGGAGGGATCCATTTCAAGTGCTGTCAGTGCCTTTCGAGAAGACTGCTGTGTATAAATAATTCCTCAGGCTTCCGCAACATCCATGAGAGTCTTTGACAGATGTCTTTTCATGAGAGAGAAAAAGCGGCTACCAATGTACCAATCTGGATTTCAATATGATTTAATTTTAATTGACATCTTACAAAAAATGGTCAGGAAGTCAAGGAGCTTTTAAGTTCATATTTGAGCTTTTAAGTTCATATTTGAGCTTTATCAGAAATCCTAAAACCCTCTGCAATGGTTTGACAAATGTAATTTTCTTTCCTGTGTTGATACCTAAAACAAGATATCATGGCACAATTCTCAATCATTCCTGAACTATACACTCACCGGCCACTTTATTAGGTACCCCATGCTAGTAACGGGTTGGACCCCCTTTTGCCTTCAGAACTGCCTCAATTCTTCGTGGCATAGATTCAACAAGGTGCTGGAAGCATTCCTCAGGGAGTTTGGTCCATATTGACATGATGGCATCACACAGTTGCCGCAGATTTGTCGGCTGCACATCCATGATGCGAATCTCCCGTTCCACCACATCCCAAAGATGCTCTATTGGATTGAGATCTGGTGACTGTGGAGGCCATTTGAGTACAGCGAACTCATTGTCATGTTCAAGAAACTAGTCTGAGATGATTCCAGCTTTATGACATGGCGCATTATCCTGCTGAAAGTAGCCATCAGAAGTTGGGTACATTGTGGTCATAAAGGGATGGACATGGTCAGCAACAATACTCAGGTAGGCTGTGGCGTTGCAACGATGCTCAATTGGTACCAAGGGGCCCAAGGAGTGCCAAGAAAATATTCCCCACACCATGACACCACCACCACCAGCCTGAACCGTTGATACAAGGCAGGATGGATCCATGCTTTCATGTTGTAGACGCCAAATTCTGACCCTACCATCCGAATGTCGCAGCAGAAATCGAGACTCATCAGACCAGGCAACGTTTTTCCAATCTTCTATTGTCCAATTTCGATGAGCTTGTTCAAATTGTAGCCTCAGTTTCCTGTTCTTAGCTGAAAGGAGTGGCACCCGGTGTGGTCTTCTGCTGCTGTAGCCCATCTGCCTCAAAGTTCGACGTACTGTGCGTTCAGAGATGCTCTTCTGCCCACCTTGGTTGTAACGGTTGGTTATTTGAGTCACTGTTGCCCTTCTATCAGCTTGAACCAGTCTGGCCATTCTCCTCTGACCTCTGGCATCAACAAGGCATTTCCGCCCACAGAACTGCCGCTCACTGGATGTTTTTTCTTTTTCGGACCATTCTCTGTAAACCCTAGAGATGGTTGTGCGTGAAAATCCCAGTAGATTAGCAGTTTCTGAAATACTCAGACCAGCCCTTCTGGCACCAACAATCATGCCACGTTCAAAGTCACTCAAATCACCTTTCTTCCCCATACTGATGCTCGGTTTGAACTGCAGGAGATTGTCTTGACCATGTCTACATGCCTAAATGCACTGAGTTGCCGCCATGTGATTGGCTGCTTAGAAATTAAGTGTTAACGAGCAGTTGGACAGGTGTACCTAATAAAGTGGCCGGTGAGTGTATGCCCTATAACATGCCCTCTGCTGGACACTGGATAATGTGCAGATGAGACAAGGCCAAAAAACAGCCACTTAAAATGAACCCTGCCAACTTAAAATGAACCCTGCCAGCACAAATCATGTACAAGAAACAAGCAATAAGCCATTATATTGAAGTAAAATGTGTTTGCTAGCATTACATGAGTCAATATTGCAAAGCTGGTTAAGTCCAGAGAGGAGTGACCCATTCCTCTCTCTGACCCAAATTATGTTTCTGTTCAAAGGAAGCATCTTATGTTTTAGTTATGGCCTTATTAATAAGCACACTTTTAGAAACAATCCACAAAGCCTCTCAAGACATTTCTGACTGAATATTGTCATGACTTTTATAGACCATTTTGCAAGATGTAAACAACACTGGTCCAGAAACACTTCCTGTTTCAGTTTGTAACTGGTTTCTTTATTTCACATGTAAAGAAAACATCTTAAAGATGTTTGTTTAACTTTTTGATTCAATTTTATATGTTCTGTTGGTTGTGTTTTATCCCAACGTTTATGTAGTGTTAAAAAACTGAAACAGGAAGTGCTTCTGGACCAGTGTTGTTTACATTTAGCAAAATGGTCTATAAACACTCACCTAGGTAGGGGATGCAGGGAGCCATTTTGAGGGACCTGGTGTACTCTCTCATACGGTTGTAATTCTCTTCCTTTGACGTCAGAAAGTCAAGCTTCTCAAAGGTGGCCTTGTCCTTTCGACTGATCAACTGTTAAGAACAAAAAGCAAACAAGAAACAAACAGTTCATTCAATCAGCAAATTAGCAACACCTAATGACTAATTCTCAAGTGAGAAATATAAATTAGAGGTATTTAAAGTCTGAGTGAAGGATAAAAAAAAAAAAAAGGAATGCATTCAAGTAAAAACTAAAATATTAATACAATTTATAGTGTATTGTTGTTGCCAATTTTTTTATGCGAGTTACCTTTGTTAATTAATTTAAATAAGATTAAAAAAGATGATACATATTTAAATGAATATCAATTTTCAAAGTCATCACTATAAGAAAAATGTTCTAGTTATGCCTTGGAGTAAATTTTAAATACATTTTAATGTATTAATTATTATTTTTACCTGGCAAATGTATCATCTTTTTATAATATTTATAACATTTGATAATAGTTAATTAATAGAGGTAGGCTATCTGAGATGAAAAACATTTGCCGATAATTATATTAATAATTATTATTTTATTATTTTTGATGAGTGATGAGTTAAACTAATAATAACAATAATTATTATATATAAAAAAATATGTATTCACTTAAATATACTGCCCTTGAAAAATAAACAGAGTTGCTCCCCAGTTGGCCACTAACTTTAGTAGGGGGACTTGGGGAGGAGCCGTTTTGTGAATTTTGTCAGAACCCCACTCAGTCTTCTGATCTAAATAAAGCTGTCTGCAAATATGATAAATATGAAAATATGAATATATAAATATGAAAACCAAGAAAACCTATTGGGAGACTACAGAAATTGTATTAAGAAAAAAGTTTCCAGAGCTCAAACTCCAGATATGCAAACATATGCTATCGGCACTGGGCATATTTCTCATTTATGGAAAGCACATGATCACATAAAACCAGGCTCAGTGTCTAGAAGGTCTTTATGAGTGGCATAAATTCACCCAACGCTTCCTTGCAGCACATGTGCTATTGAAAAACATCAGTAGTGATGACCATGTGCAAAACCCCTTTTAGGATTAACGAAAAGCTCATTAACTAAAAAATTCCATCACCCATGGCTTTATCACATCAAGTGCTGCACAAAGTACTTCAACATGTTCCTCTGGTATTAGACAAATACACATACTACTATCCAGTCTGTTCACACTTTCGTAGGTTTAGTCGGAGAGGAGATTTTGTTCAAACAATGTAAGCTACAGTTGCTGAAACCACACTGTTGGCAGATGAACTTCTACCAGTCTCCAGACGTCAGTCATTCACTTTTTAATCTTCACATCTTGTTCAACACAGTGCGTATAATAGTATAATACAATCTATGTCTTCTACCATAACGTTAGATTATGTTACTGTTTTAAAATGTTTTTTTGTTGTTGTTGTTGTTGCTTTAGGCTAAAAAAAGGTTGGGAGGAAATAGTAAACATTTTAATTGCAATATTACATTTTGAGTGAAGTGCATTTTTTAAATATCTCTCTTCCATACAATGAAAGTGATGGTGACCAGAGACTGTCAAGCTCCAAAAAAGACTAAACAAACAAACGATTTCACTTTCATTGTATTGAAAAAAAAAAACCTCAGCAAGGAATACCTTAAATTCCCAAAGAAGTAAAGTCATGTGGACTATGAAAGACATGGCGGTGAGAAAAAAATATGACAGAATTTTCATTTTTGTGTGAACTATACTGAAACGAAACGAAACGAAACAAAACACAAAATACATGAAGGTGAGTAAATGATGACATCGTTTTCAGTTTTAGGTGAACTACTCCTTTAAATAATGAAACAGGTGAAAAAAACTTCTACCTTACCTGTATGAAAGGGTATTGATAGTTGATATATAGATAGTTGATCGTTATATAGATATATCATGTATCCCAAAACACTGAGTGACTGTGACAGATTATAGTCATTTAATAATAATAATAATACATTTTATTTCTAATGCACTTTACATTTAAGACAAACCTCAAAGTGCAACAGTACAGGTATGATCATAAAAACATCAATGTAAAATACTATCAAAGTAATATTTACAAGCCGAGTTGCTCCAATCAACATGACTTTTGGATACATTTATTTTACAACAGCTTCATAGTCAAGCAATGCAGTTAGGGACTGGAAAGCATTTAGATGTTGGCCTAAAATTTACCTGAAGAATATAATATAAAAGAACCACAACTTGGATTCTTCTCCTTTGAACTTGCAAAAGAGAAACAGAAAAGGGATTTTTCCCCCCCCTTCTTTTATTTGCCAAAGGAAGCAGTATATGGATTTTATTTGATTTTAAACGGTGCTGAGATAATCCATGGCAGGGAAGTTAGATCACAATACCATCAATCAGGGAGCCTGGTGTGGAAATAATAATATTATGACACAGATTTGAAGAAGTACTGCAAGCTAAGTGAGACTGCTTATGATATTTGAAGGTAAAACTAATTACAAAGCTATTACAAATGATGAACAGGGAAGGATAAATGAATTATAAGTGCACCGGCACAATTCAGTCAATGTGATTTCCATGTGTGTGTATGCGTGTACCATCTCAGCAGCTACAGTCATTTTCTGTTTGAGCTAGAGCAATCAAATGCCAAAACAAAAGCTTTTTCTGATCTTCTTTATCAAGCATCCATCAACCACCACCACGACCACAGCGACACACAGGGACTTGAGAACCTGCCACACTGGCATTACTCATCTCCATAGACACACACAGTGCTAAACAATCCCTTCCGAGGGCGATGAAAGTTAGGGCATTCCTTCAACCACTAACATCTTCATTTTATTTTGCAGTAACACATGACTGACTTTGATTACAGTGGTTCATGAAGACCATATATCAAAAGCTGTAAAGACAGAGCAGCATTGAGCTCAGGGACACTATCGGAAGAACTTCAGATGCGGGTCTTAGCTATAGGTGCAATGTTAAAAAATATTATCTTTTTTATTCATTTTAGAACTGGAAAAAGTGTGGAACAGGGGATCAATTTAAAGCAAATGGAAGTAGGAGAAAGAATTGTGCAAGAAAAAAGGATGGGAAAAGAAATTAAACGGTAGTATGTGCTATGTTCCAATCCCATATAAAATTAATGGCCAACTGGTTTTATTGATTAGCCAAAGCCAAGTTTTGACTTGTATTTGGCAGTTGGCGAGTGTTGCAACACTGAGAGAATGCTGGGATATATACTCTGGAATCAAGGGGCCATCTGTCTTCACTGTATATAAACTCGCCCTTCTCCATCTCATCTCTTCACCAAAAGTTTTACATCTTTCCTTCTTTCAGTGAACATGCTCCCAAATTGTCATTTTACTTCCCTTCTCCAGTATCTTTCTCTTAATACTCCCACACTGTATACAGTGAGCTCTCAAAGTCTGAGACTTCTACAGAAAATTATGCATTTATTTTTCATGATTTATCATTAATCATATTATAAGAATAACAATAAGCAGAATAAATAAATTAACGTGTTCAAAAGCTTTAAAGGGGAGTAAATAATTTTGGGGGGGGGGGGGTAAATAAATAAATCATGCATTGAATAACCATTTATGTTAAAAGTAAAATAAAATAAAAATCCACAAAATTCCCCAAACATCACAAGTATGTATCAAACCTGATCATGTTATCCAAAATGATTTGAGATGACCTAAAAAGCATTTGAATGTCTTTACAAATAATCACATGATTAATGTCACAAAACTATGTTATTACTATTACTATTACTAATACTATCACTATTAGTGACCAACAAATAGTGCTGAATTATTCGATAATTTTTTACAATTAATGTCATAACCTGAACTTTCCTTTGTTGTAAATTTTTTAAAATCCTAAAACTTTGATTATATCTGCTCTAGGTAAAACAAATTCAAGATTTTTTTAAATTGATCTAAGACTTATGAACCCCACTATGCATTACTATTTACATTTAATTTTTACTTCTTGACTGACAGGGAGCATTCATCGCATAAAGCAGAACAGACTTATGAATCTAAAAGTGCTGAAAATAACGATAAAGTCATTTCAAATGTATATAATGTGCTCCAAAATGTATATCAGCGAGCACCGTATTCGTCCTAATTCATTGCATGCCTACTGGGAAATCAGCAGTTAATCTTCAAATAAGTGGAAACATGGCCTTGAAGTCAAGCGGTTCAGAAATTGGCTGGAACAAATGACATAAAGAATTACTCACTCCAGTCTGTGCCATGGGCAGTGAAACATAAACCATTTGCACAGCAAGACAGAAAACGGTCATTATAGTCAGGCAGAACCGTCAGCAAATACACGCAAGTGACTTTTCATTATGAACAGGACAACAGATGAAATGCTTCAATCTATAATTAAAAACGGACCAGAGTTCAAATGTGCAGATTTTCTCGAATACAAGCTTCAGGGTTCTGGGACGCATGGAAAAGAAACCTCTTAAAACAGGGCTGCAATGAATCAGAATTGATCCCTGTAGCTGGTGGAGGCACACAGTGTCTGGCAATGTGACATGCCTGTCTTTAGTGAGACTTGAAGCATTATGTGATGCAAAGAACACTGATTAAGGTCTGTGACCTGGCATTGATCCATCTGGACCTCATAACAATTGTGTGATTGTATGAACTGGTGTGACTAACACAAAGCAAGTTTTTAAAAATGTGTGAAACAAAAATCAATAATTCAGCCACAAAGGACACCAAGGAAGAGGGTATACTCTAAAACACACACACACACACACACGAACAAACTTGCTGGTCCAGCACATCTCACAGATTGGATTGAGATCTGGGAAATTTGGAGGCCAGGGCAACACCTTGTTTAGGTACTGTACGTGGCACTTGTCAAATGTACGCCCACATGAATGGCCAGACCCTGGGTTTCCCAGCATTGCCCAGAGCATCACCCTCCCTTCACAAGCTGGTCAGCATCCCACAGTGCATCCTGGTGCCGTCACTTCCCCAGGTAAAGGGTGCACACGCACACGGCCGACTCACCGGACCAGGCGACCTCTGTCCACTGCTTTAAGGTCCAGTACTGACGGTTGGTCTGTGGCTACGCAACCCCATATGCAGCAGTGTGATGCACTGTCTTTTGTGATACATTCCTCTCATAACCATCATTAAACTTTTGTGCGATTTGTCCCTCAGTAAACTTTCTTTTGGCTCAGAACAGACGGGATTCCTTCATGTCGCTTCTGCATTGATGAGCCTTCGTGTCCCTTGTGCATTGATGATCCTGGGACGCCAAACACCCTGTCGCCGGTTTGTGGTTTATCCCTCTCAGACCACTGTTGGTAAATTCTCACCACTGCTGACCAGTAACAACCCACAAGCCTTGCCGTTTCAATCTGGCCCTTGCCAAAGTCGCTCAGATCTTTATTCCTGCCCATTTCTCCTCCATGCAACACATTGTTTAAGAGAACTGACTTACCATCTAACCTACTCAGACCTTAATATGTGGCCATATAAGGAAATGATCAACAATATTCACTTCACTTGTGACCGGTCATAATGTTTTGGCCTAATCAGTGTATGTCTTTGAGTATATATACAGTGAAGAAAATAAGTATTTGAACACCCTGCTATTTTGCAAGTTCTCCCACTTAGAAATCATGGAGGGGTCTGAAATTGTCATCGTAGGTGCATGTCCACTGTGAGAGACATAATCTATAAAAAAAAATCCAGAAATCACAATGTATGATTTTTTAACTATTTATTTGTAAGATACAGCTGCAAATAAGTATTTGAACACCTGTCTATATATCAGCTAGAATTCTGACCCTCAAAGACCTGTTAGTCTGCCTTTAAAATGTCCACCTCCACTCCATTTATTATCCTAAATTAGATGCTCCTGTTTGAGGTCGTTATCTGCATAAAGACCCCTGTCCACCCCATACAATCAGTAAGAATCCAACTACTAACATGGCCAAGACCAAAGAGCTGTCCAAAGACACTAGAGACGAAATTGTACACCTCCACAAGGCTGGAAAGGGCTACGGGGAAATTGCCAAGCAGCTTGGTGAAAAAAGGTCCACTGTTGGAGCAATCATTAGAAAATGGAAGAAGCTAAACATGACTGTCAATCTCCCTCGGACTGGGGCTCCATGCAAGATCTCACCTCGTGGGGTCTCAATGATCCTAAGAAAGGTGAGAAATCAGCCCAGAACTACACGGGAGGAGCTGGTCAATGACCTGAAAAGAGCTGGGACCACCGTTTCCAAGGTTACTGTTGGTAATACACTAAGACGTCATGGTTTGAAATCATGCATGGCACGGAAGGTTCCCCTGCTTAAACCAGCACATGTCAAGGCCCGTCTTAAGTTTGCCAATGACCATTTGGATGATCCAGAGGAGTCAAGGGAGAAAGTCATGTGGTCAGATGAGACCAGAATAGAACTTTTTGGTCATAATTCCACTAACCGTGTTTGGAGGAAGAAGAATGATGAGTACTATCCCAAGAACACCATCCCTACTGTGAAGCATGGGGGTGGTAGCATCATGCTTTGGGGGTGTTTTTCTGCACATGGGACAGGGCGACTGCACTGTATTAAGGAGAGGATGACCGGGGCCATGTATTGCGAGATTTTGGGGAACAACCTCCTTCCCTCAGTTAGAGCATTGAAGATGGGTCGAGGCTGGGTCTTCCAACATGACAATGACCCGAAGCACACAGCCAGGATAACCAAGGAGTGGCTCAGTAAGAAGCATATCAAGGTTCTGGCGTGGCCTAGCCAGTCTCCAGACCTAAACCCAATAGAGAATCTTTGGAGGGAGCTCAAACTCCGTGTTTCTCAGCGACAGCCCAGAAACCTGACTGATCTAGAGAAGATCTGTGTGGAGGAGTGGGCCAAACTCCCTCCTGCAGTGTGTGCCAACCTGGTGAAAAACTACAGGAAACGTTTGACCTCTGTAATTGCAAACAAAGGCTACTGTACCAAATATTAACATTGATTTTCTCAGGTGTTCAAATACTTATTTGCAGCTGTATCTTACAAAGATAATAGTTAAATAGTTAAAAAAGCATGCATTGTGATTTCTGGATTATTATTTTTTTGATTATGTCTCTCACAGTGGACATGCACCTACGATGACAATTTCAGACCCCTCCATGATTTCTAAGTGGGAGAACTTGCAAAATAGCAGGGTTCAAATACATATTTTCTTCACTGTATAAATTGAGTGTTGTGATGTGAACAGAACCAATAGCAGCTTTTCCAGCATCAGGCCAAACCGCTCTCTTTGCTTAACCACTCCATTCCGAGCCGATCCTGACCAGCCGTTACAGATATGATTTCATTTTACACTGTGGCGCTGATAACAGCTTTTTGGAATGTAATACAAATGCGCCAGTCAGTGCCTTGGGAACTCAAGAGTTTACAGACGGTGTGAGGTGTAAATAGTGACCATTATGGAGGATGATCATATATTTCTTTTCATTTCATTATTAATTTGTGTTTGTGTTGCTCAAACAGCACGCTTTGACAGCTACAGAGAAACTGGTAGCCAGGCAACAGAAAAGTGACCAATCCTGAGAAGCGATGTCACTGAACGCATTCTATCAGCACGGTTTAGGACGGTTAGCCAACCGTGCTGAGAATTCCGGGCCTCAAGTGGTTTATAATCGCTCTGTGCCTCAAGTGGAAATATAACTGGAACGATTCCTTACCGTTCTTAGAACTGTCCGGCCCGATCAATGAATTACACTAATAAAGGCATAATATTTGACAACAAGGTTTATTCATTTCATCAAACAGAATATTATGTATTATATATATTTAACTATGTAATTGTCAAAATTCCCCTGTGGCAAAGCTAAATACATGGCAAGAAAGTTGAGCTTGTGGTATCCAACAAACGGTCCTGCCGCAGTTACTTCTAAACAACATGCTCCCTCTTTTTCCATCTTTTCTCAATTTGCAGAAGTGCTGTGGCTAAATGTGGAATGTCAACTCTGGAAGCTGCTTACATCTCATCAATAAGGTCCCCAGTGAGTCTAAACTCTCACTACCACTGACATCTCTCAACAAAATAAGTAATGAATAGGAAAACTGCCTAATTTGTCTCTCGAAGAGTCATTTACTACCTTAAAAACTACTGCACTGAGCTTCTTTGGATCTTTATTTGTTTACACTGTCTACCCCTTTTTTAATATCATGATTCTCAAAGTAACATGCATGTAAAAAGTAATGAGACAGAAATTAAATGAGTCATCAGTTTAAGTATGGAGAATGATTTTAAATAGAATCTGAAAGAAGTGGCATATCTGCCATACAAATTAATAAGCTTTTAATGTGTTTTAAAGATATCCCGACCTAGATCCTACAGATAAAATATTGAGCATGAAAAAATAATAATAATAATAATAATTATACTGTAAATGTTGATTAAATGCATTTTGTTTTCTACAAGTATCCTGACGAACCCAGCTAATTAAGCTGTGCTCATTGAGGGCTGGTTGTAAGTGTTGTCAGTACAGCATAAAGAGTTTAGCCCTTCTATTTTTCCCCTCAAGAAAAGTCAAAATGTTTTGAACCTAAAACTGGGGTAATGCAAATACTTATAAATAGATTTAAAGCTTTGGTAACGTTAAACAAGGTCTCAGAAACAGCCCTTTCAAATTTTTCCAAGCCACTTCAATGTTCAGAAAGGGATCCAATTCTTTCACTGTCCTCATGCATTCAGACGGTCTTCTCATCTGCATCTCTGCAAATAAGATCAATGGAAATCCAAGAGCACTAGGGCTCCCAGGAGAAATAAACACAAACACTGCATTGTCAGCTAAATTATAAAGCAGCAGAAAGGCTTTGGCGGTTATATACAATAAATCCCCTGTAAGTCAACAGTATATTAAATGAGTGTTGTTGTGAACTTTCTCCTTCTAAAGTGTAGAAAACTCAGAAGCGAAGACCAGAAGACGGTGGGGTATCTTTCATGCAGAAGTTCTTTAATGCGTCGCTGTAGTCATACCAATCTCGTCTGACTAAGGGAACTTTACATTGTAGTTTATATTTTTCAAAGGGGAGGGATTTACATAGAGGAGGGGACTCTTGAACAAAGCATGTAAATGAAAGTACATGATTCAGCTGGTTACCTGATTTCATCTGCATAACAGTGTCAGGCATAAATGGTGATCCAATCAGCCTGATCAGATCACTCAAACATTAACACTATCATAGAGACAAAAGGCCCAGCTGTACTCAGAGAAGTGACAAAAGGTTATTGTCAGACACCTTGACTTAATCTTCTTTGAATCTCATCCTCCATGCCTCAAATGGAAAACACTGTGTACAGCACTTTTTAAGTTAAATACTATTGTATTGGAACCTAAATAAAACGTTTCTTAAATTTGTAATCCTTCAGTGTCCCCCCTTAATCTTCCTAAAACAAAATAGTATAGAAAATGCCTCTAGTATGTGCTGCAGAGGCTATGATACTCTAATAGTATATCACAAATTTAATGATCATAGTCAGGTATATCAAAACTAAACACTACATTTCCATGCAAGCTATATTTCATACTTAAAAACCTTTTATTTTATGGCTTATACCTTATGAATTTCTATTTAAATCAATATTATTTAAACTGTTGACTATGCATAGATAAAAACGTATAAATATAAATGTACAAAAACAAAATAAACAAAATAAAAAATAAAATAAAATAAACCACCCAAACCTTGCATAGGTCTTGCTTACCGCCCAGGACTTGCTCAGTCTGAAGATGGGTGCGCTCTGAAGGGCTGAGACCACCGACACCAGAGAGTGCAGGTTATTCAACTCAAGCAGTTTCTATAAAAACACAGAAGACACACGTAACTGACTTACGTACGATAACTGTAGTCTTCATATAATCAGAACCCACTAAATTAAAAGCCTTCTGATTTCCATAACCTCTGATGCTAACTAACTAACTAACTAACTAAGAAAAGGTTAAATGGTAAAAAAAATTCACACTTGAACTCCTCTAATCTTGTTTCTGCCTTGGATAAAAAAAAAAGTAAAAGATAAATGCGACTTTTTAATCTCACAATTCATACTTTTTTTCTCTCACAATTGCGTGATATAAATTTGCAATTGCGAGTTAAAATGTCAGAATTGCAGGATATAAACGTGCAATTTTGAGAAATGTAGTCAGAATTGCGAGAAAAAGAACATTTTTGACTGGCATGTGATAAGCACCAGAGGGTTAAAGTCAATGTACACGGATTTGTTTTATATTCAGTCTTGACTCAGTGTTTTCCGGTCTGGTCTTGTCACGCTAGTCTCATTCTTCTTTTTTTCTTCTAGGCTGACCTCTGTAAAGCACTGTTTCAGCCACCTTTATGGAATAAAGGAGAGCAGTACTACATTTTTTTTTTAGTCATTGGCCGATCTGCTTTATCCATTAGCATAGCTGTTAGCGTAGCCCACTCAGGCTAACTATAGGGCACGTCCGCCGGTAACAGGGTATGCAGCTCTTTCAGGTTTGGCAGGTAGAGCAGGGTGAGTGTTCAACCATAAGGAATCATTCAGTGGGTTTCCTGTATCATGGTACATTGAGTTGCAGGAGAGCATGTAGGCTGATTGATTTCACAGCAGTCTGTGGCTCTCTGTTTGTGTGACTGTTGGCACGAATGACAAGATAAGCATCGACATAACCACATGATGGGTTGGGCCATTTCTCAAGTGTCATTTCAATAGAAATATTTATTTTTAAATGTATAAAATGTAAGTTTTTTTTAAAATGATTTTATTAAACCAAATTATCCTATTTAATAAGGACATGCAGAATAAAAATTACTGGAATTTTTATGAGACATTCCAATATTTTTGTTTTATCTTGATCATATAAGTGTTATTTAATTTGGAAATCAAAACAAAACTCAAAAGCAATACATACCATGCTACTGTCAATTTAAAGATTCAGTAGATAGCAATTTACTATGAACAATAGAAGTGGACTGGAAATATAAAACCACAACTTTTTTAATCCTCTTTAATTTTATTTTACAGTTCATTCACAACATTCATTTTCAAGGCAACTCTGCTATCTGTAATAAATGACATTTTAAAAGCAATTACAAGACAGATGGAAAGTCAAATTTGCGTGAAATTATTTGAGAGAAGATATTAAGAATAACAGTTATACTGAACTGTGTAGTAAATCACTTTCAGGTGAGAAAATAGCTGTGATGAGAAATGACAGTATTTGGGTTAGGAGTAGGCTAACAGCGATGACATAATTTGACACTATAGGCACTTTTGACACTATTTGATACTTTTTATATTCTCCCTGTGTTGTTTCTTATCGTCATTTGAAGATAATTAAGAAATTGAACAGCTCCGTCTATCTAACAGTTGGAGGCAAAGGAAAAACTGACATATTGAAAGCGGTGTCTGAGATGAATCAGTCCAACGCATTCTCATCCTTTTGCGTCATATAGGTGACGCCATATGACAAAACGTCGAAATACTACGCACATGGTAGCCTTTAGCGTCAATATAACACGCACTGTTATGGGTAGGTTTAGGTCTGGGGTAGGGTTACGGTTATGACGCCTTGGGATCTGCGTCTCATATTGACGCTAAAGGATGCTATGTGCGTAACATTTCAACGAAATGGATGAGAACGGGCTGATCAGTCAGATGAAGCCCTTTTTATGATGCTCCCATTCTCGATTCATGCCATAAACACTTACCACTCGTGTACGACCCTCATGTTCTCATTGGTCTAAAACAGGCTTTATCCATCAAGACAACATTATTAAAATTGCCCTTTGTTAAAGGACAATTCTTGAAAGTGCCCACGAAAACCTTTATGTTTAATGAATTTAAATATATATAATATTATGACACAAGTTATAGTAACGCCAGTGCCAAGGACAATTACCAGGATGTCAAATGCAATTCAGATGTGAATATAATTATTAATAAATGTTTGACTGAACTTGATCAAAGTTATAGGGTTATATTTCTGCTGCCATGGCAACAAGCACAAAGCAAAGAGAACTAATGATAAATAAAGTAACCAAGCTGCACTGTCTGAGGGAACAGTGAAAACCAAAGAATGTCTCACCTTGGCAATTTTGATGAAGTGGCCTAATATTTCTGCTCGAATTTTCAGTGTTTGAGCCGTCAATATCTCCCTCACTGCCCAGAAACTGACCTATGAGAAGAAAAGGTCATATGTAAATTAGTGCTGTCAAGGTTAATGCATGCAGTAAATTTTTGTCCAGTTTAACGCATTTAATTCATTAACGCAATTAAAGCAGCATCCGATGTATCTGTCATCCTTTGGCTAGCGTTACATTATATGATCACACTCTTATTCATGCACATTTTTTTTTAAAACCATTCAAGCGCGACAAGAAGAGATCGCGCTGCCTGTGACGCTGTGTCGTCCAAGGCATGCGATTTAACAGCAAAACGCGCAGCGCCCTCGACGTGTGATTTGCAATAAAAATGTGTTCTTAGCGTACACTTTGGGGTCACGAAAAACACACGTTGGAAACACACGTCCTCTTTGTGTGATTTGCTAGAAATACGCGCGTTCAATGTGCGCTTCGGAGTCACAGAAAACGCACGTTTATGACAGTGATACTGGCCTTCATTCATGAAAATGGTGCCATTAAACAAGTATTTAAAATATACTGTCCTTATGTTGTTTCTACATTAATTTGGAGATTAAGTGTGAAATTATTACATTATAAAAAATATTTAAAACGTATTAAAACGTGTTTTTTTTAATCGATTGACAGCACTCAAGACAAGAACTGAGATGCACAATGCACTAGTAGGAATTCCCACAATAGTTGTCTCTGCACAATAGAGTTAGGATTAAGAAAATGTATTTGAAACTACTTTAGTGAAGGCAGAGCCCGAAGTTTCTCATTTCTCATCATTTATATGTTACAACACATATATGTAATGTAATTGCTCTGGTGACAAATACCAAATGTTCTCAGCAAACATAACTCAAAATGGACGCAGACAGATTAATAAATAAATCATAAAAAAATAAAGGAAATCTATCTAAATTTATGAGGAAAAAACCTGAAGAGACAGTATTTCCTCTTATTCACAAGCTTGCCAGAAAACCTTTTTAGAATAAGACTAGGCAGCAAAACTGAATCTTTTCTTTTTTCCTGGAAATATAAGACATTTGTTGTTAATGATGACATTAAAAAGACCGAAATGGCAAATGTAATTGCAGACCTCAAACGGCCACTTCCAAGACATTTAAGCTCTTTCAAAATGAAATGGCATGTAAATAAATCTCATATTCATTCCTATTGTATACTGACCTTCATAAGCCGATATTTATAGCCTTATTTTCAGAACTGGGGATAAAGAAAGTGTTGTGCATTTACAGTAAAGGGTGTGGGAATAGATGAATTGGTCAGGTCATTATAATGTGTGTGTGTGTGTGTGTGTGTGTGTGTGTGTGTGTGTGTGTGTGTGTGTGTGTGTGTGTGTGTGTGTGTGTGTGTGTGTGTGTGCGTACAGAGAGAGGACACAGGGACTCAAGTCAATGCCACATTAACTAACGACCTAAAGATGCCCTTCAAAATATAAACAAGAAAGAAATAACATAATTACATTATATTATTATATGTGCATACTACTACATATCGTTATTGAACTTCTTACCAAATGTTATTACTGTGGTCTATATACTGTATAGTTGGCATAGTTGTACCCCCCATAGAGCGCCCAGAGGTCCCGACCTCTGTATTTTTCAAGGTGTATAATAAAATTAAAGAAGACGGGCTTTACTGTTGATGCTTTGCCTAACATGAATTCATGACCCTTTAGTTTTAACAGTCAAAAAGTGAGATGCAAGATGTAGCATTTATTCAAATGCAAACAACTCAACCAGAGCCATATTAGACATATAAAACGCATCTGTGCATATTGTGAATTAATTGAATAAACTTTGTTACACTTTCCTGACTGCCTTCACTTATCATCCTCAGACCTACACAAAAACATGGTAAAACGTGATTTTTTACATGCATTTATAGATTGGTAAGGACAGTCATATAGCCTAATTACATTTGCAAATAGATTACATTTATTATTTTACAATAAATTATCCTTAATTCTTCTCTTTTTGACAAGAAACCGCCAAGTGTCTACAACTTCATATTTACATGTTCATTGCTGGTCTGTGCTAAAAAAAAATGTAGTCTGTGCTAAAAATTTAAGATTATTTCCATTACACGAGAGTAGATGTTAAAACTTCATGCTGATTTGTACTCGGCTTTCGCCAAAATAAGCAACACTAAGACGTAGCTTTACAGTAAACTATGCTTCTCCATCCATTTACGCTTCTTTCCATATGAGGGTGTGACTCCCCTTCTGTCCGGCGTTAACGGCTGCAGTGTACTTGGCGCGTCAGCACACACGACGGCTGCAACTACAGTGTGGTCTCCCTAGTGGACCAACACGACAACCGTCTGGATTGAGCCGAGTAGGGGACATCTCTAGGGTCTTCAAGTGGGCACCTTCCGTCCTCAGTGTTTCGTCGACTAGCCCACGACACCTCAAGAGGGCTCGACAGACCCCCCTCCGTCCCCTACTCAACTCAGCCCAGCTTACTGACCTCTACATCCCTCCTGCTGCTGAGACCTAACCACAATCTCACTATCTCTCCGCAACCCAACCATACGCGCCAACCCGATTGATTAAGGCTGTCGAGCCCCACTGGTGCGTTAAAGCAGTTACAGTGGCAACGGTTCCGTATGGCATACCACCTAACGCAAAACACAATATCTACCCAACCACCCGTCATTCTATACTATACAACCTATACAAATTGTATAGTATACTATACAACCTATACTATACAACCTATACAAATAAACCAACAGACTCTTCAAGTTTTTCAAGAATTCTACGAAACCGTAGCGTGGCGGCCTGTACCTTGCCAGCTAGAATCTTTCCGTCTCAACCACAGCCAGTTGCTGCTCCTTTCTGCTGCTTCAGATAAGTTCTTTACTGTGCGACGCAACTCTTGGCCGCTGAATCCGACGTCCCTGAGGAACCGGGTTGTAGAGTGTGCCACAAAACCTCGACAACCCACTTCCACTGGATAAACCTGGACTCTCCATCCTCGCTGTTCTGCTTCAGTGGCCAAATGAGCATACCGCAGTTTCTTCCTCTCATATGCCTCATCTACAGCATCCTCCCATGGCACTGTCAACTCTATCAGTTGAACAATGCGTGCTGATCCAGACCACAAAACAATGTCTGGTCGTAGGTTAGTGGTGGCAATCTCAGGTGGAAAAATAAGCCGTTGATCAAGATCAGCCAGCATCTTCCAGTCCCTAGCAGCTTCCAGTTGTCCTGGCCGAGAATTGGTGTTAACACCTTTTCTTGGTGGTTGCTAGCCTGGGCGGAGGAATGTTGTCTTCTGCGTGTAATGTTTTGCTAGAACATGCGGCAACTTATTGGTCATACTACGCTTGCCTTCCAATGCTAAAGCCAAACATCTCAGTACTTGGTCATGGCGCCAAGTAAACCGACATTGGCTAAGAGCCACCTTACATCCTGTCAAAATGTGCCTTAATTTGGCAGGTGATGAACACAAAGGACAAGAGGGATCCTCTCCTACCCAGAGGTTTAGGTTATGCGGTGATGGGAGAACATCATATGTTGACCTAATAAGGAAACTGATCCTACTCTCTTCCATTGACCAAAGGTCTTGCCAGCCCATTTTGCGTTGTTCCACACTCTCCCATCTCATCCACTCTCCCTGCTTGGCCTGGGAAATGGCCTTTATACTCCTCATCCTCTCCTCCTGCTTTCGCACCTCGTTGACTACCAGCTTCCTCCTTTGAGCTGGGCCTGCCTTGTGCCATTTAGGAGGAGCTAACCTGAGCCCAAAACCCCCTCTTCCATGCTGTACCTGTCCCACGATATCCCCTATTTGAAGGTCAGCCTTTGCCTCTACTACAGATTTCTTTGCTGACCACTTTCTACCAGTTTTTAACACAGGGGCTGCCTCCCTTACACATTTGTCACGTGACTCTACTAATGTCATTTCCAGTCTGACCTTGGCACACTTAAACTCCTCGGTTAAAGCAGAGACTGGCAGCTGCAATATTCCTTTACTATAAAGTCCCACTCTGCTGAGGCAGCGTGGAACTCCCAACCATTTCCTGATGTATGAACTTATTAACGCTTCCAGCTTATCCACTGTTGTCAAAGAAACCTCGTACACAGTCAGTGGCCACAGCAACCTCGGCAGTAGACCAAACTGAAAGCACCAGAGTTTTAGTTTGCCTGGTAGAGCACAGCTGTTTATGCTCTTCAACCCTTCCACTGCTTGTTGTCTAACTTCTCCCACTCGAACTGTGTCCTTTAGATCTCCATCGTACCATCTCCCAAGACTTTTCACTGGCTTCTCAGAAACTGTTGGTATTGCCTCACCATTAATGAAGAATGTTTTATCTACTACCTTTCCTTTAACTATGGAGATGCTCCTTGATTTAGAGGGCTTAAATTGCATTCGTGCCCATTCAATATTATCTGTTAACTTCCCCAATAACCGATTAGTGCAGGCTACTGTTGTAGTCATGGTTGTCATGTCATCCATGTATGCTCTGATTGGTGGT
The DNA here is from genome assembly GCA_031834385.1 of Semotilus atromaculatus. NCBI lineage: Eukaryota > Metazoa > Chordata > Actinopteri > Cypriniformes > Leuciscidae > Semotilus > Semotilus atromaculatus. Next base: position 20,160,078 of record JAULUF010000042.1, on the reverse strand, counting down.
AGTCGCAACCCAGAAGCCAAGCGCTCTCCTCCTACTACCCATCTTGATGCCCTAATGATTACTTCCATTGCCATGGTAAAAGCCAGTGGAGAAATTGTGCATCCTGCCATTATTCCAACCTCTAAGCATTGCCATGCAGTGCTGAATTTTGGAGTTGAGAAACTAAATTGCAAATCTCCAAAATAGGCTTTCACTAAATTTGTTATTGACATTGGTACTCTGAAAAAATCAAATGCTGCCCAAAGAAGCTCATGTGGCACTGAACCATATGCATTGGCCAAATCCAGGAATGTCACATGGAGCTCCTTCCTCTCCTTTTTAGCTGACTGAATTCGTTGCCAGATAACATCGATGTGTTCTAAGCATCCTGAGAACCCTGGAATGCCCGCTTTTTGAACTGAAGTGTCAATGAAGCCATTCTTTAATAGGTAGGTGGACAATCTCTGGGCAATAATGCTGAAGAAAATCTTACCTTCAACGTTTAATAGTGAAATAGGACGAAACTGACTGATGCTTGTAGCATCTTTTTCTTTAGGTATAAAGACTCCACCTGCTCTGCGCCATGCTCTAGGTACAACCTGTTTTTCCCATGCCACTTTTAACAATTTCCACAGAATTCGCAGAACTCCTGAAGCACTCTTGTACACTCTGTACGGAACTCCATTAGGCCCTGGAGATGATGAAGCCCTTGCCTTTCTCACAGCCTGCTCTACCTCTTTCCACTTAGGTGCACAGACCTCCATTTGGTATTCTGGTGGGTTGATAGGTGGTATGTCTGATGGAATTGACATATGCTCATGCCTTTTTGCATCTGTATGCGTTTCCTCCAAATATCTCTCTAGCTCAACTCTAGATGCTTTTAAAGTGCCATTCTTCTCACTGGTGAATAACTTCTTTACGAATTTGAATGGGTCTTTATAGAAATTAGCCCTCGCACGTTCCTTCTTTTTGTAGCGTTTCCGTAGACGCTCAGCTCTGCGTAATGTTGCCAGCTTATCTTTTATGTCCCTTTGTAAGAGATTGAGTCCCTCCTTCTGACTTTGTTCTGCTCTTTTCCATCGCTTCCTCAACTGTCTCCTTTCTCTAACTAACCCTTCAATTTTCTGCTGCCGTCTAGACATTCCAGGAGCAGTTTGTACTTTTTCCTTCCTTTTTTCCACACCAAACCTCTCACTTCCATATGCGTAAATGATGTCCCCAAATTTATCCAGCTTCTTTTCAACTGTACCAGTTAATCTTTCCAATGCAAAGCATAGATCTGTGTTTACCGTATCCCATGCAGTTTTCTCACAAGCTCTTGGCCATCTAACTCCAGGCCTATGCCCGTTGAGGTTCTTTTCTCTCTTATGCTGGTTAGTCTGACCGGTTTCACAAGTATGAATATGTTCATCACTAACTGTGCAAGCCCTCCTCTCCTCTATGACAGGGGTGCTGATATCCTGCGAGCTGTGGTTTGCTTCCTGTCGCTGGATTTCATTCGACTGACTTGACTGACTTCGTAAGAAGTACTGATCAATGCGAGGCCCTTGTCCCTTCTCCCTCAAGCATTTCATTTTCCCTTGATGAACCTTCAAACCCCTGACCGTTGTCGCCTTGCTCCAGCCACAGACACAAACTTGGTGTTCAATGACTTTACTAACTGCAGATCTTGAACTAGTCTTACTCTCCATACTCATATCCGTTTCCATTCCTAAGTCGTTAACCATGTTGTCCAACATCGAGTCATCTTCCGCCCCCGCTCTCGCAGACTCTAGGGGTATTTTTCTCTTTAATTTCTTAGAAGCCTTGACTTTTATAGTTCATATAAACTATAAAAAAAACTAAGAGAAGAGTTTTATAGTTCACATAAAAATGAGAATATTCTATTATCATCCGGTTATCATTGACCTATTCAATTATATTTTGTCATTAAAATATCAATACTTCATATTATGGCATTATGTTCACAGTCCATAGCCGGTTAACTGTCAGTGTCCAGGCAGCAGGACACTTATCGTGCTTTTTAATGCCTTTCTTTTCCGATTACATATTTTAGTAATAATCATATATAAGGTATAATTTGAAAGCATAAACACTCAAAATTTATCCTGTCAAAACGGTTTTGAAAATGGACATTGCGTTACCATGTAAACGGTACTTTAAACTTTTTAGCTTTCTCAATTTTTTAGTCCAAGTTATTTTGTACAATTTAGATTTTGTATAAAAAAAAAAAAAAGAAGAAGATATTAGCTCAGTACATTTGCTTTACAGTAAACTACCTTTTTTTTACACTTTCATTTTCAGAAGTGCTTTCACTTATGCAATGTCTTCTTTAAAAAGAGAACAACCTTAGGTCTGTATTCCAAAGCATTCATGAGTTCAGATCTACTCAAACCTTGCGCTCAAAGACATGTCAATTTTCTCAATGCTGAACATTCTTTAGGGAAATTGTTGTTGACTAGGATGTTGTTTTGATTTTTTTTAAAAGATGGTGTTCTGTCTAAACATTTAAGATCCACTGTTGTAAGACAATAAACTAATGCCTTTAATGTCCATGAGCGTTTGAAGTAGAAAGAGAAGTGTGGATGCCATTAGTCTGGAATTTTTTTTAGAAAAACCCATCAACAGACATTTCTGTTGGATGTTTCCAGTTCTGTTTCTTATATATTCTGTTATTTAAAGGAGTTAATGCAGCAGCTGCTGGATAAATGAACTATATGGACCAGCATTTGTCTATCTGAAGCACCTGTTTGCACTACAAAACTGTAATATCCAGTAAAGATGGATCATGTTATTTAAAACAGCCAAAGCTGTGAACTCCATTAAGCGTGTACATTACATTGAAAGTCGTATGTGTTAAACTTAAGAGCCTAAATCACCTACATGAAATCTTCTTTATCAGCGATACAGTGAGGTTTCTGAACACAACCCATGCCAAATCAGCAATGTCTGCAACTAGAACACAGTCACAATAGAGTATTCTCATTCCTCTTTCAGTATAATGACGGCACATTGACCTCCATTATATGTTTTATTTCTGGTGGTGCTAATGGACCCAGGTCTTAAACCCAGGATAGGGTGATACATGATTAAGAGTGAACAGTAAATCCACCTCTGATCAGCAATTTTACACTCTATACCTCTATTAACTGCTATAAATATGTCCTTCAAACTGCTATATAAGGAAACAACCATGAGATCTTGTTGAAATGACTATTATATCAGGAAACTACCAGTCAAATAACAAAATACCGTAGAATTACATTTCCTTGAGCCAGAATTACACATACAGCAGGATGTTAGTCTTTAGTTCCAGCCACCACCAAGTTTAGCAAACAGGGAATTAATACTGCAGTGAAGTTAAGTGTGTAATAAATAATCTTACAGTGCAGATTTGCTTACCTGGTTAAATCTCCGTGTAAAGGCCACAACGTTGGGTGAAAGGCTGTGCTTCTCCTTCTTGTTCCATCCACAGCTCGCCAGCTCCTAAACAAACAAATAGTTCATTTAACCTTTCAACAGTGTTGTAATATTTAAGTCTAAGATGTGCAAGTGAGATAAAACTGCAATGTCATTTTATCTACACTACCATTAAAAAGTTTGGGGTCAGAACAGCTTTTTTAATGTTTTTGAAATAAGTCTCTTATGCTGCATTTATTTGATCAAAAATAAAAAGTTAAAACAGTAATATGGTGAAAAATTTATACAATTTAAAACCAATGTTTTCTATTTTATTATATATTTTGAAATACATTTATGTAATGTATTCGTGTGATGCAAAGCTGAATTTTCAGCATCATCATTTCAAAAATCATACTAATATGCTGATCTGGTGCTCAAGGAACAGTTCTTATCACAGTTTAAAACAGCTGTGGTGTTTTATATTATTGTGGAAACCATGATAATGTATTTATTGATTTCTTTTGAAAATAAATAAAATAAATAGAAAGTTCAAAAGAACAGTATTTATTTCAAATAGTTTTTTTTTTTAATAACAATGTATTTTTTTTTTACTTTCTCTTTTGATCAATTTAATGCATACCTGCTGTATTGATAAAAGTATTCATTTGATGAGCATAAGACTGACCGACTAAGAAAGGCATAAAAAGTAAAATACTATACACACAACAGTTACCGTAGAACACCACAATTTTGAATCCTTTTAGCATTAGTGAAATTTACTACACATTTTACCTTACCTTTTTTGTTATAGAGCTTTGTTGCAGGCTTATGTGAATTATAATTAAGTGAATTATAGGTATATTACATTTTGTAGAATAGAAGAGAAAAGAATGCATAGAACAAAAACACACCCACTGCCTTCTCTTTGACATAAAAAGCTTTGCATGGGGACTTAATATGCTTCTAAGCTTCCTTAGGTTCACAGAGCTATGAATACTAACACTTTTATAGTATCGTGCAGACTAAGAGCAGATGGAAACATTCGAAGGCATTTCAGTTTCGACATAGACTGAGTGGAGTGGAGTTTCCATGTGAATAAGCAGCTCAGTCTGGGTACATTACCTTACCAAAATAATTTTGGGTTTGTTTGCTAAGTCATCACTTAAAGCCACACATTTTGTTGGATTGAACAGTCAGGGAGTGGGACACAAGAAGTCTTGTTTGGTTTTGGTTATAGACTACCATTCAAACATTTGGGTTCAATACAATTTTTATTTTATTTTATACTTTAAAAAAAAGAAAAATGTTATACATTTATGCAGCAAGGATGCATTTAAGTAAAAAATAAAATAAAGTAAAAACTTTTACATGTTGCAAAAGATTTCCATTTTAAATAGATTAATACGATCATGCAAAGAATCCTGGAAAAAAGGGTTCACGGTTTCCCTATTAAGCAGCACAAATGTTTTCTACATGGATAATAAAGAAGTGTCTTGAACATCAAAGAAATTGAGCATCAAAGAGCAAAAGCATATTAAAATGATTTCTGAAGGATCATGTGACACTGAAGACTGGAGTAATGACTACTAAAAAAATCAGCTTCACCATCACAGGAATAAATTACAGCTTAAAAGTAAATTTTATAATACAAATAATAGAAACAATTTATTTTAAATTGTAATATTTCATAATTATTTTGATCAAATAAATGCAGCCTTGGTCAGCATTCTTTCAAGAACATTAGAAAATCGTACTGAGCTCAAACTTTGATTAGTAGTGTATATTAGTTGTACATTTTAACTATTATTTTGCACCCAAACAGTCATATTTCAGTTTTTCCATTATCATTTTCCAACATTCTCTCTGACCCTAAGAATGATTTTATTTCATATTCTTATTTTTGCTGCTGGCCCTTTAAGAAACACCCCTACAGGTAGATGATATAACTACACCATTCTTTAATTGCTCCATCCTTCAATAACAGCCTCTTTGCAGTCAGCATTACATTGTGACAGGATCACCAAACAATCCCACTGAAATATAACCGAAATTATCAGGGTCCTTGTTAAAAATAAACTTTAGAGCGTCATCACCATATATACAGCACAAAGATTAATGAATTATGCTTCATTTTTCTCCCTAGTTCTTTAGACTATTTTGAAAGTTTTATTGTCATTTTTATCTCAAAAGATTGTTTTTACACATACAAGACCACTTTTGATGTAAAGTATACAAACTTTCAGACTATCATTTCTTTAAAATGTCTGTAGCCAAAGAAAACTGTACAGCACAACACTTTATGCAAAGAAACTCTGTCTGCTCACATTACTCACACAGCACTAAAAATGTAGTGGTTCTAGAACCGACGTACATCTGAAATCTATTAATCCTGATGCCCGTGTCAACTTCACGAACATCTCCTTTTAGAATCCGCAATAATCCTTGAAGCATTCAGCTGAAATATTGATGAATGAATGTATGTGCATGTGGTCGGACGCAAAAATGTACTTATACTAGTATTTCCACAGGCCAATGGAACTTACAGGCAAACGGCTCAACAATAACAAGACCACTTACGTTGTTAAATATGTCAGGGTTGGAAAGACTGAGTGTAACGGACGGGTCCTGAATTAGTGGCTGGGGAGGTCAAACTCAGCATTTTTAAAATTAGCTCTTTTCCAGTGGGAACTTCTGCTGTAGGGATATTAATTCAATGTGTTTCACACTCAGGTCCTCTTCAGAGAAGGAATAGCATGATAGATGTTTTGTTACTTTTTATAAAATCAATCAACTGAAAAATGTATGGTTTCATAAAGCTGCCGCAATGCAAACATGTCTAAAGGAATGAAGGGGGAAGATTCATCTTGACATAAACCAAGTTTATACTCCACAAATCAAATAATTTCCCTTAACACCAATTAAAACCACTTTGAGTCAAGAACGGACATTTTTCAGCAATAAAACCATTGCCAACACCTTGAGTACAAGAAGATAAACATGACAGCGCTGTCAGCTGTGAAAAAAAAAAAAAATGCTTCACCCGTGACTGATTTTGAGGGAGTAAGGAGGTCAAACTACAGAGGGAGGATGAGGTCAAATACTTCTTTGCCGTCTCCAATCCAGACTCATTTTTTGGTGCCAAATATCTACACATTCAAACTGCACAAAGAGCAGTTAGGCCTTTCATTTAGATGTTTTTTAGATGACGGAGAAGAGCAATAACAGTGTCCAATAGTAAACATTCAACCCTGTTATTGCATCAGTTTCCTCATTACATTTTTTTTAAATTGCGACACCTAATAAGAATGCTGGAAATACATGTAATTAAATAAATCTCAATTAATTTAGTGAATTGTATGCCACATCTGTCAAACTTTAAAACTTGTACCCAAAATAAACATTAATAAAATGGCTACACTTTATTTTAAGGTGTTTTTGTTACACTGTAATTATAAATTTAAGTACTGAGTAATATTAAGAAACTACATGTACTTACTATAGGGTTAGAATTAGTGTTTGGTTTAGTTTAGTTGCATGTAATTACGCAAAATTTATAGTTATTACTATAGTAACTTAGCCTGGCCAAGAGCCCATTCAAGCCCATTTCCAAACTTTCCAGATCGAGGCACCAATCACAAACGTTGAGGCGGGCTTTACATGATGACGATGGTTCTGATTGGTTTTAGGTCTATCCAATTGCGCCCAGAGGCATTTGAGCGACGTCCGTTGGTGACGCCCCTTTGGAAATGGGCTGTGAATGAAGCTTCCCAAGACCCACTCTCAGGTACAACTGAGAAGGGTCTGGTGTCAACTGTCAACCAGGCTAATAGTAATCACATGTAACATATGTAACAATGACACTTTAAAATAAATTGTTACCCAATTATTTTTCTCTGTTACTCAACTACAAACCTGACACAAGGTCTCAAATTAGCTAGCAACTGCTTCATTTCATCAGCTTCAAATTTAAATAGGCAGCTGTGGTTGCCAGAAAAATAAAATACAATAACAATAGTAAACATATTGACAGAACAACCTCTAAATATTACAATTTAAAAAATAAAATAAAATAAAAATAAAGTAAACCCAACAGCCTTTTTCTGATGAACTAGCAAGACCATGTTGCAACTTAAACTGTACTTTTTACATGACATCCACCCTAACATTGGTGGTAAAGAGAAATCCACATAATGAATCAAGGTTTATCACAAGTAGCTTTTTAAATAAAATATTGTGAAGTATCGCATCAGAAATGAGTGATGGAAATGCCAAATTTTACAAACAAAATCCCTAAATTTGCAAACAAATTATAATGCTCGCTGGTTTTTGACTTGTGTAAAAAAATTTTTTTTTTAAAAAAGAGTTAATTTGAATAATGGGAGATGGAAACGCATTTGCTGAATAAGTTCTGACGTAGTGAACATTAAACCCAAGAGACTAATCGGCTATTTCCGCTGATGGTGTTTTATTTACTGTTGGTTACTAGGTTACCAATACCACCGTCATCCGCTCAAAAATAAAAAAAAAATTGCGAACTTGGAAAAAAATTGCTTCATGTTTGAATGGAAACCCAGCTACTGTTAACCAATAAACAGGTTTTTACTCTCACATATTTAATAGTCTTTTACAGTTAAAGTGCATTGCTAGAAAACACAAACCCAAAGAAATTTAGATTTTAAATATGCATATAGAATGTGTTGCAAAAATATACACTACCCTTCAAAAGTTAGGGGGATTTTCTTATGTATTATAGTACATAGTAATAGTAATCTCGCCAAGGTTGTTTGTATTTTTTCCTGAAATGGCAACACTGAATTACACGAGTCTTCAGTGTCACATGATCCAGAAATTTCAAAAGAACAGCATTTATTTGAGATAGAAATATTTCGAAACATTGTAAAATGTCTTCACTGTCATCTTTGACCAATGTATCCCTGCTGAATAGTTTTAATTTCTTCAAAAAAAAAAATCCTTGCTGACCCCAAATCATTGAATGGTAGAGTATAATTAAACATAAAAAATAAAATCTGATTTTTATTAAGCAAGCACTGAAGTTTCTGGCCCTATTTTGTCTCCTATTCATAAAATTCAAATTCTCAACACACCAAACGAACCACACAGCAATGGTTGCTGAGAAACTCATAACGCTACCTAATAATGTGGCTGTGTGGAAAAACAATAAATAACAATAAACCCACTGTCTTTTTTAAATGGATCCACTCTGGAATGTCTGTGGCTGTTAGTGAGAAATGATTCCAACGAGAACTCAAATCCACACTGACTCAGTGCACACGGCTCACAGAGATGACGTCATGTTAACTAAGGCCTGCAAAGATGTAGGTCAGTCACCATCCTACTTTAACACTCACATCACTCATGCTAATTCATACTCTGGATAAAGTTTACACAACCCTGACTCATTCTTACTAAATGTTAAGATCCATGGGCTCATTTCTCTGAAAAAGGCCAGAGATTCACACCAAGGTCACCATGAATGGAAACCAAATGATTCCAGACTTCACGTTAAGAAAAGTAGCTTGGTTAAGACTAATTGGCAAACAGACTGCCAAATCCTTCTCTGCTCAAACATTACGCCATCACTGGGTAGACTGTCTACACGGCAGAGACCTGAAAGAAGCCTGGCTATTATTTCTTCATGATACAAATGGTAAAACTGTTTTCTCACCATATAAACCCTAAAATCTGAGTCAGACTATCCAATTTTTCATGTTATCATGTCTTTTCATCTGACATTCCACAATTAATGTGTCTTTGACCATGTGATGAAATTGGTTTCCAGTTAAATTTGATGTTTTTTTTATTTGAAACACAATATATTTTTTGGGGGGGGGGGGTTTCAGTATTTTTATCCAATTTGATCAAGATCATATTAATAAGAAGAATTGTTACTATTGTTATTTGAATAATTTCAAGTCATCCTACTTTCCTGAGTTTCCCGAGGCCTTGTGGTTCCAGGTCCCCCTGGTTGAGAACCACTGATCTAAGGGCATTTAAAGCCTGAACATTTGTTAGGCATTTTTGGGTAATAATCTTCATTCTGTCATAATCTTGTGAAAGAATGAATATTCATGTTCATTGCACAGATGCATACACTACCGGTCAAAAGTTTAAGATCAGTAAGATTTTTCATGTTTTTAAAAGAAGTCTCTTCTGCTCACCAAGGCAATTATTTGATAAAAAAAAAAAAAAAAAAAAAAAACTGTAATATTGTGAAATATTATTACAATTTAAAACAGTGGTTTTCTATGTGAAAATATAGTGAAGTGTAATTTATTCCTGTGATCAAAGCTGAATTTACAGCATCATTACTCCAGTCTTCAGTGTCACATTTTTTAAATTATTATAATATGAAATTATTATAATATGATGCTCAAGAAACATTTATGATTATTATCCATGTTGAAAACAGTTTTTTACATTTTTATTTCAGGATTCTTTGATGAATAGAAAGTTCAAAAGAACAGAATTGATCTGAAATGGAAAGCTTTTGTAACATTAATCACTACCATTCAAAAGTTTGGGGTCAGTAAAAATTTATTTTTTATTTTTGGGAGAAAGAAATTAGAAAATACTTTTATTCATCAAGGATGAGTTAAATTGATCAAAAGTTATACAGTAAAGACATTTATAATGTTAGAAAAGATTATATTTTAAATAAATGCTGTTCTTTTGAACTTTCTATTCATCAAAGAATCCTGAAATAAAAATGTAAAAAACAGTTTTCAACATGGATAATAATCATAAATGTTTCTTGAGCATCATATTATAATAATTTCATATTATAATAATTTTAAAAATGTGACATTGAAGACTGGAGTAATGATGCTGTAAATTCAGCTTTGATCACAGGAATAAATTACACTTCACTATATTTTCACATAGAAAACCGCTGTTTTAAATTGTAATAATATTTCACAATATTACAGTTTTTTTTTTAATTTTTTTTTATCAAATAATTGCAGCCTTGGTGAGCAGAAGAGACTTCTTTTAAAAACATAAAAAATCTTACTGATCTTAAACTTTTGACCGGTAGTGTATGTTATGGGTAGTGTCTCTCTGTTTGCTGAAAAGTGAAAAGTGCCTAGGCAGACCTGTTTATATAACCTGTAGAAAAACTTCTCACTGATCCTGGTCCAAATCTATCATAACTGTTATGAGCACCACCTTCCCATCTTCACATAAAATGTTAATTAAGGAAAGTACTGAGGGCTCTGTAACTGCAGAGGATAAGCTCTGGTTAAAGTAATGGAAGAATGTGGAGCTAGATTCTGTGGGTACTGTGTGGTGTGTGTGTGTGTGTGTGTGTGTGTGTGTGTGCCACGTCACTCTAATCTGTAGCACCAGAGAGCACATGGGATCAGTTCACAGCTGTGAGACTCATGCAGCTTGATAAACACAGAGGATGTGTATGTAGTTGCCATGGATATCCGTCTCACCTCAGGCTGTATCGCTTTGAATACAGGAGCATCCATCAAAGTGATCTGACTCTGCAAAATAAAAGCTACAATGTTAAACTGACAAAAATTTCAAGCTTAAAAAAAATAGCTCACTCAGAAACAAAAATTCTTTCATAATTAAATAATCTGAAATTGTTCCAAGCCTGTATGACTTTTTTTTTCTTGTGTAGAACACAAAATGACATGTTTAGCAGAACGTCCAAACAGATCTTTTCCATACAGTAAGAGCAGATGGATACCAGTGTCAGCTGTGGTCATCATTTCAATGAATGGGAAAAAGTAAATAACTGTATTATCTCGTGTGAATGTACAGTTTTAAATATATTGTACAAAAGTACTATTGACTTTTTTTTTTTTTTTTTGCAGTGGAAAAAGTTACTTAATGCACCTTTAATAGAGCATAGTGGGTTTCTATAAATATAAAAAGAGCCATATAAAATGAATAGGTAATTAAATACTTGCCTTTAGTTGACTATAATTATGGGATGGAAAGTTGAAATTTAATAACTAGGCCATTGTGCACTTAAAGACAGAGTTGGAATTGACATGAATAAGTGTGAGCAATGGTCTGATAATATATGCAGATAAAGTCTGATAAGTATTTAAATAAATAATAATAACTGAAATGTGTTGTTTCAAATCACTGCAGTTTCCATGTCAAACCCTCACTGAGCTGCACAAAAATGAGTAATGTTTTCAAACTTCACTCTTCAACTATCAACTAGTGTTAAAATCAACCAAAAGTAACACATTTTTCCCCCCTACAACCCTAAACTAAAAAAAAAAAAAATTAAGGATAATTTTAAAACAACATTCAACCGCAAAAGACACCAAACATAAGCTGTGTGAGGAACAGACTGAAGTTTAAGTTTATATTCAGTGATAAACTTCCTCTCTGTATCGGTCAATGGGAGTTAAATTGGTAGGGCTTTTAGCACCCCTAGTGGTCATTTCACATAGAAAATGCAGCAATTCGTACCTACAGAAACTTAATTAATAGTAAGAAAAAAAAAAAAAAACATGCGTAGCCGTGTTTTTTTCCCCTCATGAGACCAGGTATGAACTGGAATATTTACTGTATAAACTTACAGCAAACTCCTCAGGTGTCACTTTAAGCATGTCAAACACCACCGCGTCAAAGCTCTTGGCAGAGTCCAAGCTCCGTCCATCCAGGGACTCAGAACTACTGCTGTCCTGCAAACACAGGAGGAAGACAGTTAGGCAGGAAAGGGAGAGAAAAACTGGACATAAAATCAGGGATGATATTTCATACAGTGCACCTATAAAATCCATATGGACAAAGAGTCATGGCCACATGCACTCCTCCTGACATTTAATCAGTTTAATTACAATTGTCCATTTGAATTACTTTATTCCATTTGATTATTCAGCCCAGATGATAAAAGTGGATCAGAATGCAACCACATCACTTTATTAACAGGCAATGAGCCAATCCAACCCATATGATAATTAAAGCCAGACAAAAATAGACCACATAACAAAGGCCTAAGAAGGAAAGATACGGTCACTATGAAAAGAACGATTTCTCCTCTGCAAATGATCCTGACAGATCCCCTTTGAAGTCTCCCCATTCCATCCAGTGTAATATCCGTACTGATGTAAAATCTCAGTCTTATCTTCTCGGTGTCTTATCTGTTCTGTGAGCACCCTTAATTGCTAGCAGACTCGTTAATGCCCTCGTTATTACAAACGCTGTACACAACCGTTCAAAAGTTTGGAGTAAGTACGATTTTTGGAAGAAATTACTTTTATCCAGTCAGCAAGTATGCATTAAATTAAATTGAAAGTTGACAGTAAAGAGATTATGTTACTAAACTTCTATTTCAAATAAATGGTGTTCTTTTGAACATTCTCTTCATCAAAGAATCCTGAAGAGGGAAAACAATCAGTTTCCACAAAAATAAGCTGCACAACTGTTTTCAATATTGATGATAATAAAAAATGTTTCTTGAGCACCAAATCAACATATTTGTATCATATGACACTGCAAATTTTTTTTACATTTTAAAAAAAAACTTAAATTGTAATAATATTTCAAAATCTTACTGTTTTAAAAAAAAAAAAAAAAAAAAAAAAGAGGCATAATGCACCACAACTGCAATGTAAATCCTAACTGGCTGATTCGTTTGGGCTAGATCAATCTGAAAATGGTGCTGAAAAATCTTTTAGTATGCCCCCTGTCCCAGTGCAGAAAACCTCTGGCTTCACAGAAATTTGTTTAACCTCTTACCTTATGAAACTGTCAATTTGCTTCACATCTACTGACCTATCGCTGACTCTCTAGATGAGTTCCAGTTCATGACATAACACTGTCTCACTGGAGCAGCTTCCTGTCAGCGTGCATTTGGACGGATCAGCACTGATGGACCGACAAGCTGCTATTTCTCTGATCTGATTCCCTTTAGCAAGCCAATATCAAGTGATCTAACTTGATCGCCGCACACAACACTCAGGTCAGACTAAACCACACACACACACACCCAGCGTTGAACAATCACATGCATCGCGAAGCTGTAATGATCATCTGCAATAAATCTCTCATTGATAATCCATTATGCACAGTTTCATGTTCAGTTAACTGATTGCCTTATTTGCCGGTCTTTCTGATATTAATCCTGGCAATAAGACTAAATAAAATGAAAAACTAAACAAAGAGAGATAAAACTATATATCACAGCATGTATAAAATTTCTTTAAAAAAGTTGACAAGTTAAGAAAGCAGGCACTATTCATAAATAACCATACATTTGAGGACAGATTCTGTCATGGTTGAACTCTTTCGTAAACAGAAGGGATGTGTTTTAGTACCTGTGTGTGGCGAGAGGTGATGCTGACGCTGGCAGGAAGTCCATTCCTCCTGTACATGCTCTCAGTCAGAAGAGAAGACCCAGATCACAGCCGACCTCAGCTGCTCACCGCCACACACGACCTCTCAGCCATCCCTGCAACACACATATTTCACCTTATTTTATGCCCAACTTGGTGTACTTGGCTAGTGGGAAAGATTTTGATTTTGTTTTACTCACCCTATTAAATAGAAATTGTGACTTTAAAAGAAAACAGTTTTTTTTTTACTGTCATAACTATAATTATGATTTAACACAGTATTACTCTGTTTGGGATCTGCTCATTCTGTGGAGCAATGCATAACATAGCCAGAAGAGGGAGGACGTAACCACAAATGCAGCCTCTCTCCCCTCAACATGACTCCTGGGTCTGCCCTACATTCAGTCAGCCAGCCATTTCTTGTTCTAATGAGCCACGTACATATTAAAGCCATATCATGAAAAGACCCCGCAGTGCTGCTCTCCTCTACTATCGAAATGTTTCAGTCTGTATGGCCATAAGCAGTCCAGAATTGAAGTGCGCGTGTAACAAGGAATATCTACAGATTTTTTTTGCTTTGTTTGTGCTTCAGGAACCAAATTTAAAATGTTATAGTAAATGGCCACCAAACATTTGACTAAAAATATTTACAGTACAAAAGTAAATAAATCTGTCCTTTAAAAAAAGGTTTTAAATGTATTAAAATGATCCAAAAATGCATAAGGTCAGCAATATTATGTAGATTAAAAAGACTGATCAACTGTATGTTTTGTGAAATCAACTGCAGAAGCTAACATTATATCCTGTTCAAACCAATGGGAGACCAAAAGTTTTTATATTTAAATGTTATTTTTTTATATATTATATTTTTATTATTTGCATTTAGCATTGATGTCAGAACAGTACAGCAGAGGTGGGACCAAGTCATTGACTTGCAAGACACAAGTAAGTCTCAAGTCTTTGCATTCAATTCCCAAGTCAAGTCCAAGTCATGTGACTCGAGTCCCCATAACTGCAGTAATAAAAAATAAAAAAAGGTTGTGATCCCCCAAGTATGGCACCCCAGGGTTATTATTCACCTTTCTTTTCCACGGATCTGACGCACATCCTATTCTCTCACAACTCTTTACATTCATTTTTAACTCATTGTGTGTCTTCGTCCATTCAAGCGCAAAAGGAAAGAGAACTCAATATGGTTCTGGCACGTCTGAAACAACATTATGTGTGTGTGTTTCAGGTGTTTATTCAGAGAGCTGCTTCACAGAAAACATGCAAAACATTTTTAGTTATTTTTGTTTGCGTCATATCGCACTTGAATGGTTAAATGGCATTTAAATGAATGCCAGCGTGATCATATACTGTAGCACAACCAAAGGATGACAGAAAAAAATTTTTTATTGACAGGCCTACTAATTTCTTTTTAATGGGTCATACATTTTTTATTTGTACTAAAATCTACTTATAATGTTAGTCAGTGTTTTTGTAAACATGTAGGTTTTTCATGACCATTTAGTTTCAAAACAAGTGACCAGTAAAAAAAAAAACACACACACACAAAAAAAACCCACTATAATACAATTTGTACAGATATTCATACCCATTTTGTTCTTCCAGATCTTTCACATGGCTAATATCTGCATGGTAGTGTTGGTAAAGGCCATCCCAAGCGGCAGATCTTTAGAAAAACTGAAAGAGAAAGAGAGACAACAGAAAAACTTATGACTAAATTACAAATACCTTTGGGAAATCATCAAGGTTGAATAAACCCTAACCCTCCTCCGTTTCAGACTAATTCAAACAAACATACTTGTGAGGCATCAAGTTATACAATTGCAAACGTGGATCAAATATACTATAGTGTTTCAAAGTTAAAATACACCAGCCAGAGCCGTGGATACACTTGCTGTTTAACTGAGAGCAGCAGTACTTAACTAGCGTAATCGAGTGTGAAGAATTCAGTCAATACTGTTAACACACTCATGTTTGCGGTCCACAGGGATGCCTGTATTTGTTTATTTGGCTGTATTTGTCCACATGGCTTGAATGTAAATGCCTAATGGCATTAATTAGACATACTGTAGCTACACTACTGTTCAAAAAAGTGGGGTTGTTAAGATTTCTCAATTAGGATTGGGCGGTATATCGAGTTTGTACGATATATCGATATATTTTTTTGAAACGATATGGAATGAGGCAATACCGTTTATATCGATAAAAATATTTGTTTTGCTAAATTTGCTAAAATATTTATTTATCAATAAATGTGCCATATGTGGAATTTTAAACCTACAAGTATAATTTTAAGAAAGTGACCATTACAATGGTGCTTTTGTTTTTATTTTAGCCTTTAGTCTATTTAAAAACAAAAGCACTATTTTTGTTTTTAGATTGTAATGTTACAATGTTAGAATGTAATTCTGATTTCAACCACCCTTTTGCACATAATATATTGCATAGCCTACATTACATTCATTATATTTGTTTCCATATCCATAACATTGTTTGTAGGATATCATTGGGCAGGATGTGAAATAATTTTTTTTTACATAAATACAGATTTTCTTTATCCAAATAGAACAACTTAGAAAATACAGACATATATATTGCATATCGCAATTTAACCAGAAAATACAGAGATATGATTTTTTTGGCCATATCGCCCAGCCCTATTCTCAATGTTTTTTAAAGAAGATTCTTATGCTCACCAAGGCTTCATTGTTAATCAAAAAAACAGTAAAAACAGTAATACTATGAAATATTATTACAATTTATAACCCTGTTATATGTTAATATATGCTGTCCCGAAGTGTTTCATTCATTCATTACATTCTTCCGCAAGTTTGTGTGAGTGCAGTGCTGCAACAGCTGGCGGATTATTCTTTGTGGTGACTTTAATCAAGCAAACCTCACCCACGAACTGCCAAAACACAGAGACATCACATTACATGCCCCAAAAGAGACAAATATATTTTGGACCACTGCTACACCACAGTAAAGGATGCATATCGCTATGCCCCAAGAGAAGAAGATCCCTATAGGAATTGGGACAAAATCTTGTACAATCAGTGACAAAAGAGATTGAGTGGCTAAGAGGAGCTACTCTAAAAAGCCAACAATCCTGCTTCAGTGTGGAAGGGCCTGAAAGACAAACTACAAGACTCCATCCCCAAACTCTGCAGGGAATCAACAACTGGCTGATGACCTGAATGAGTTTTACTGCAGATTTTAAAATCTCAATCTCATACCCAAAACCCACTCTGAGAGTCTCTCTGCACAACCATCGACCCCTCCTCCAGCACCCCCACTCTCCCCCCATGAAGAGGATGTGTTTCAGGAAACAGAAGACTGTTTACTGTTTACATCTGGTATTAAGAGGCATTTTGGTTGATCGGATCACAAGATGACGAGGGAGACACATTCCTGTTTACATCTGGTGTTTGAATCCATCTCTTTTGTCCACTTTCGACTCCTGATTTTTTCGATGAGGGGATCTCTCAGGACCTGCAGTGCATGAGACAATCACATTGACTTTCAACTTCCTTCGCCAGCTGAGTAAGTTCAATTTGCTACAGGTGCTGCTTCTACTGAGCCTGTCCTCTGCACTTCAATAACGGTCTGGTTTGTCTCAGGTCAGAATCAGAGACCAGAAGACTATAGAAGATGGTTCAGACTGCTGGGAGGATTATTGGTGCTCCCCTGTCCAGCCTCCAAGCATAGTATACATCCAGTGTGTGAAAAAGGGGCTTCTATTCTATTTGTAATAGCACACCTGTACATACAAATTTACACATACACACACATATATATATATATATATCATCTTACCAACAGTAACCATAGACACAGACTGTACCTACAACACAACTAATAAGATAACATCAGCTAAAGTTGTTTAGCTTTAGCTAAAGCTAAATAACCTACAAAACATTTTGGATTGTTATTTGATGGAACCCTTACCTGCAGATAAGGTAACTTTCTTGATGCAATAAACTGAATTTAAGATTTGTATAGAATATTTGCCTAAATGTCTAACCAGATTAGGTATCTAAAAGATAATGTATAAATCTGTTAGTCATTATAACAAAATAAACTATGACAGTGAATTCAGGACCATGACAAGAAGTAGGGGTCTTGAAGGGGGAACATAAATAAAACTATTTTTATTTGAACTTGATATTTCACCCCAAAAAATAAATAATGTTTGTTGACATTTTACTATCGCAATTAGATTAGATTAGCTTAAACTCCTGCTAACAAAAATCCCATCATGGTAGCATCATAAGTTGGCAAGTTTCCATGTCATTACACTAAAATCACTAGAGCCTAAAAATTCTAGACCGTTTTATTTTAGCTTAGCTTAGACATTTAGTTCATTTGTTCTGTTTATTTATATCCCTCTGGGTAATTTTATTGTTTTTCACATACACCATCAAGTATTTTGCAGTATTGCAAATTTTGAATATTGCAACTATTGCAGACTTTCGAGTCTGAGAAAAAAAAAAATCCAGATTTTGCTGGCGCTAACAAAAATGTAAAGCTAAAACCCAAATTCTCAATTCAAACAGATGTTTCTAAACATACTGACAGCAGATTAAATCCTCAAAGTGTTTGAAGACACCATGCAGGTTCCAGTGAAGATGGAGTATGAGCTGGGAGTGCAGACAGAGCAACGCCTCAGGGAAATGGGTGTCCGCAGTGTTTGGGAAACCTTAGATGTAGAGTATTACTACGACCTGACAGCTTCCAACTGGCTTCTACACAGACCTGGTCGAATCAGCATAATGGCCAGTGGGGAATGATCCTGGCAGAAGAACGAGAGCTTAATCACGCTCAATCAGACGACACCAAGAAGTCAGAAGATGAACATTTTGAAGAAAAGAACAGCAAAATACTCAACTCATCACCAGAAGAAAGATCAGCAACAGGTCCTGTTTTAATAGAAACATCAAGCAATAAGCATCCCGAGAAAGTAATGTGCAAAAGCCAAGTTCAGAAAACATCCTCAGACAGACACGTCTCTAACATACACAGAACTGAGTGACCCATGTGCCATCATGTCACGTCTCTCAAAGTGTCTCCAACTCCTTCTGACCCACAATACAATGCAATGCATGACCATGAAGAACTTCTTGAAAAAGGCCCAGATCCAGATGAATGACAGCTGGACCAGGACCAGTACAGTGAAGTACTCTCTGCCAGGTGGCTTCTCACTGGTGGTGGAGAGAAAGTACAGAATTCCCACTGAAACGGCTTCTGCATTTTTGATGATAAATGCTGATGTGCTCAGCATAAGCAGTGAGCTGGAAAAGATGGACCGGCTGTGCAAAAAACTAGGCTTAAAACCAAAGGAAGGGTCAATACAAACTAATTTTGTTGTAACAAACTATGTTTAATTAATTCATTTGTTAATGAATTTCTTTGTTAATACCTCCTAATCAATAAAAGTGGCAAAAAGATCATTAAGTTATTCTAACTTCGCTAACTATAGCAATAGGGATGCACCAATATAAACATTTTGGCCGATAAAGATAAATCTTTATATTTTAAAGCCGATAACCGATATTTTGACAGATAAATCTAAATCCAAAATGTTATCGTTTTTGAGAGCCTGATTAGTGATTACAAAAACAAATGTCTCACAATTAAAAGCCCTGTCCCAAGCACTTCAACATAAATCAAACATATACAGTACAGCCTAGTTTGAACCAGTGTAAGTTTTAAAATAAATTTTACACTACTATGGCCAACTTTCCTTATAAAAAAAATATATATTGCGTGACAAATAAATAAAACAATGCCTAAATAATGCAAACAAGTCACTGGACAACATACTTAAATATATGCTGCAGAATAAAACTGCATATGCCATGGATAACATAAAATAATCCATTATTTATCAGCTTTAAGATTTCAGACAAAATGTCTAATTGGATCGATAATGATAACAATAAAAATGTTATATTTTAACATATATATCATAACATATATCGGCCGAAACCGATATGGTGGCTGATAGATCCCTATGGGGCTGTTTACACCTGGCCAATTCATACGTTTTCTCAGATCGGATAGCTAACTATCCGACGCACTTGACGCACTTAATCATGATGTACTTTTACAGAAATTATCTCAGCTGAATTTTGATAAAAACAACTCTACAGTGGTTTAAGACATATTTGGAACATAGACAACAATGTGTAATAATTATTAATAAATGAAAAGTCACCCTTTGCAATGCTGAAAACGGGGGTTCCCCAGGGATCAATTCTTGGGCCTCTGCTTTTCACATTGTACATTAATGATTTACCAAATGTACTGTATGTCCAGGCGCAGGTTTCCAAATGCAGATGATGCAGTTGTTTTTGTGAGTGGCAAAAGTGTTAAGGCAATTACCGAACAGTTGCAGCAACATATTAATTCTGTGTCAATATGGTTTCAAAACTCAGGACTAACCCTTAATCTGAGTAAAACAGTGTCAGTTTGTTTTGCTTCCAGATTACACCCCATGGAAGAACTGCATCTGACAATTAATGGTCAAAGAATTGCCCAGGTTAAAGAAGTAAAATATCTGGGATTAATCTTGGACTCCCATTTATCATTTGAAAGTCATGTCAAAAAAATCACTAGAACAGCTAGGGCAAACTTGTATAGTTTTAGAGTCATACGGGACTGTTTAACATTTCATGCGGCAAATACATTTATGCACGCAATGATTTTTTCTCACCTAAGTTATTGTATAACCTCCTGGTCACAGGCAACAGACACAGCAATCAGGCCCTTAAGATTGATTTACAACAGCTTTAAAAATATTGGATAAAACATCTGTTAGAACACACCATTGTGGAGTATTGCAGAGGTTGAACTTTTTACATTATGAAAATTGTATTAAATTTTGTAACTTGAAATTAATGTATAAATGTTTGCACAAACAAGCCCCTGAAGTTTTTAGACGTCACATAGTCCCACTTCGATCAGTGGGCTCCATCACACGAGGGGCTGCTAATGGAAATGTGAAAGTGCCCGTTAGAAAAAAGACCTTTGGACAGTCGGCTTTTACTGTCCAGGGTGCTAATCTGGAACTCCTTGCCCGCCGAGCTGAAACAGGACTTAGATCTGGGGCCTTTTAAAAATGAATTAAAGCGTTTTTTAAAAATAGATCAAGTATGCAATCATTTATAGTTTGCGCTCAAATGCACGTTTCTCTATGCAATGTCAGAATTTAGTAATGCTCTTGTAAATGTAAATGTACTCTTTTTTACTTTCTGTATGTACTGTTATGTGAAAAACCCATCTGGGGACGGACATTGCAAATTAGCCTTGGCTATAAATGTTGTAGTGTGGTGCATGTTGATTGTTCCCACTTGTCCCTATCAAATAAATAAATAAATAAAAATAAAAATATCTGATTTATCAAACCGATTCCATTTACACCTGGTCACATAAATATGTTTTTGCAAAGCGGATACAAATCCGATCTTCAATTCCCACTGGCTATATGCAGATTTAATGGAGTGCGCACGTCACCGAAAGCAACAGATATGAACTCCATTTTATTGATCATCAGCTAAAATTTCAAAATCAAAGACCGCAATAAGAGAGTGCGGCAACGGCCCTGGTAAGATCAATGTTTCTTTACTTTTTATGAAAATGATTGTGTGTTAAGCGTCTGCAACTTACTTTCACTTTTTTTGCGACAGTTTCCACGTTGCATGGCTTGATGAATAACGGATGCTCATTTGCGGTGATGCGTGTTGCAGTAGCGTCGTCATATCTGACTAGAACATGACATATAGCCTAACACGCTCTCACACACGTTTATTTTTTAGCATTTTTGGGAGGAGTAAAATTTATATATGTGGTTTCAACAACCATATGCATTTACACTTAGTTTTGTCTGGAAAGCCGCCCAGATCTCCTCCTGAAGTGGTTTGAGCGATCGGATTCAAATCCGTCTCGAATGCGTTTCGGAGGGCATTTACACCTGGTCTTTTTACGATCGGATTGCTATCCGATCACAGAAAACGCATGAAGTGGCTAGGTGTAAACAGCCCCACGCAACCCTTAACAATACATCTAATCCATGACCATAATGATCAACATTTTATATATATATATAAGTATTGATATTGTATGATAAATAGAAGTCACTATTATTGCAATAATTAGTATTAGGCTAATATATAACTAGGCCTGTCACAATCATGAATTTTGTGCTGACAATTAATTACAAACAAAATAGTTACAAACAAAATAATAATATAATAATAATAATATCAAGCGCATTATTCTGTATTACGTCACTAAAAGACAAAAATAAAACTAGGCCTACTAAAAAAATAGCTAAAATAACCATCTTAGAAAAAAAATAAATAAAAAAAAATAAAATTGTTATTGGAAACAATATTGTTCCCTAAAGACTCAGTGTGATTTTGCCCCTTTTCAACTGAGACCGATTCAGCTGAAGCACCTGCTGCTAAGACATCTATAGTTTCTATGGCAACAGAAAGAGCTGTAATGTGTTCACTGTTCATATTTTTTATATTATACACATGAGGGCAGAGCAGTCTGCAGGCAACAATCTGCCACATTAGATGTCCGACATATTCAATAATGCCAATGTTTCTTGTCTCCGACTCCAGAAAACCTGCAGTATTGTACATCTCTCTTTCTCTAGTAGCAAGAGTATGAATCTCAACAATATAATACATTTATTTCATGTGACAGGCAGTGACTTACAGTGCATTCATGATATTAATTTTATCAATATCAGTGCTCCCTGGGAATTGAACCCATGACCTTATCAATGCTAGTGTTGTGCTCTACCAGTCAAGCAACACAAAAACCCTAAGGTCTAAAACAAACAGAAAACATGGGTTGCTCCTGAAACAATAACAGATTTTCTCATCAGCACTTGCAGTAGACAGCAGATTTCACGGAGGCGTAACAAACAACAAAACAACAAAATATATAGCAGATTATTTGGCTTCACTCGCACAATCTTGAAGGTTTGCCAACAACTCCAGTACGGGAGCAATACACACCAATTCAAAGAAAATTAATGTGGAGGATAAGAAAAAAATATCTACTAGGGTAAATGTTGATTTGAGATAGCAGAGCTAAATGACCTTCACTGGTAAATTACATACATTTACAAATATACAAACACTATTTGATGAAAAGATAATATTGTCAATGTTGTTAACTAAGTAAGATAAGTACAATAAGTAAAGTGGAGAGAACTAAATGCAATAAATAAACATGAGGTGCCAAAGAATTTAAATGCAAATAGAATAAATTAAGTCTGCAAGCTCTACATTCATAACTCATCTGTTAAAGGTAAATCGTAATGACTTTAGATAAGTATAATATTCAATAATACATAATCAGTTTCATGACATTTCTTACTATTTAAGAGTACATTAACTACTTATACATTAGGAATTGTGTAATGAAGTTGTTAAATCTTATTACACCCAAAGGTATGTAAAAAAAAAAAAAAAAACTTTCTTGACAAACTGCATTTGAACCACAATATAACTTTACAAATTTTATGTACAGCTATTTGTATAACTTAGAAAAAAACAAACAATTGGATCATTCAACTCTACCGAAATAGTTTGTCAATAGCAGTGTAGTGGTTCTCAACATGGGGCCAGGGCCGACTAGAGGGCCTCAGCAAACTTCCAAAGGGGCCTCAGAATGACTATTATTACTGTTCACTGTTGTTACATTAAATTAATCATAAATTATGGTTAATTAATTTAATAACTATATATATATATACTCGCTAGTTCATTTTTATATAAAAAAAAAGTTGAAAACAAGTAGATTTGTCATAATTACAGGCAAAATATTGGAGAAAATCTCTTAGCTTAAATGAGGCCTTTGAATTAAGATCCACTGCTGGAGAAAGTGTGTAGTGACATATTTTATTAGCCTTTGCAAAAAGACAGAAGTGCAGCGTGTGCCAGAAAGGTGCATATGGGAAATTTACAACTTTTGTTAATTAATTTACATTTTCTCCCCAAAAAACTAAAATATTAATATAATAAAATAATCCACACACACACAACCTAGTTTACTTCCCATGCCATTACTTCAGAAATCATTCTGTCATCGCCAGATAATGAATTCCCAGGCAGCAAATCAATTTAAGTTGAACATTTATAACTTAAATTGCATGTTGCTTTTTTATATTCTAATATTAAGTTGCTATATTGAGGCTAATCACTCATCACAAATTACTATAATCTTAAATATTTGTTCAACTTATAACCTAGATCTTTAATTACAAGATGTACCTTGGACTCTGCACTTTCCACAATGCCAATGTGAAAGTAGAACTACTGTAAATACAGGTGCTTTCCAAAGTCAAGGTAGTCTCTCCGGGACAAAACATCAGCCACGTAAACAAACACAGTAGGTTGGTTCTTTCTGAAAATACCATAAAATAAGTCAAATAAAATAAAAAGCCTACATATCATCAGAATCATAGAGAATAGCTTCAGGGAGTATTTTATTGGTTAAGCTGTGTGTCTGTCATAATGTCAGTTACTGTATTGTTGTGATTCTCATTCATAATTATAATGTTTTTTTTTTAAATAATAATCACAGTGGTGGTCTAACTGGCAGAGCATAATTCTAAATATTGATGAGCCACCGCATAACAATCTTTTATTCCAACCTCCAGTTTGCATAAGACAACAAATAGAAGAGTATCCTTACAGCAAAATGGCATCATAACATCTGAACAAAATACCGAGCATCCTGCATAGTGCATAAGCACGTTGTTTTAGATGTAATGGCGTCATGCATCATATTGACAGTGTGGTACCCAGTTGGAGACAGGCAGACGACCCCCCGTGACGCAACACCATCCCTGCTGCTACCGTTTTCATTTTGGGCTTCATCTTCTATAGAGATAGAGATACAGATACAGATGCCAACGGCACGTACAATACAACTCACCTGTCAATGGAAATACGCCACTGTCCTCGTCCGCGGTTGAGATGCACGCGCGGCTCAAAGCAAAGCGTATGTGCCTGTACTGCAGCACGACCTTAAGGACACAGAAATCCAATTCGAAAGGATTCCCTCTCATCCAATGGACTATTTAAGCCTATTTCAGTTATTATATTCCATACATGGACGTTGTCCTGGGAAAGCAGCGTGTTTTGAGCAGGTATGATGTCAATCACTGAGGGCAGTCCTGTGTGTAGACACGATGCAGCCGGATGGTGGAGATGCGGGTCAGTTGCCAACAGCTGGGCATCGACATCAGGAAGTGCTGTACGTTTGAGAGACAAAAGCTTTGACCAATCGCGTAGCGTCAGGCCAGGGCCCGCCTACTATAATTGAATAACCAATCATTAATTAGGTCAATATATGTCTATTTGTTTTGTGCACTCTGCGTTGGAAATATGTGTGGACATATTTTTTTATTTTAAAAGGGTGACATTTTTATTTATTTTTTCCTTGAAGAAATGTAGCGTTTGTTTTTCATTTTTGAAGAAATAGAGGTATTTTTATTTTATTTTATTGTGATATATTTTATATGCTATTAGTTACTGCACGTATAAACTTTATAATCTTTAAAAGTTTACTTTAAAAGTTGTATAATTTAGCCTTTAAGTTTTTGTGATAGCTACCACAAAAAGTTATAATGATACATACTTGAATAGATAGGTGTGCACTGGTTTTCACTTACACTTTTTATTTATGTTTATTTTCAGGTGAAGTGGGACACCATTTTTTTAAATGTATATACAAACATGATTTAGGATTTTGAATTAGATCTATGTCCCTGCATTAAAAATATATCAAAGCAGCTTATGGTGGTCAGTCTGGATTTTGGAACATGACAGCTGGTTTGTTACTGGTCCAATGTGGTTTGCCAGCTCTAACCAGATTGATCAAGGTTTACCAGGTCAATGTTGTCCCCACCAGCTGGTAGTCCATCTGATCATTCATCTAGATCAGTTTAACACACCATGGAGTCAATGTCCCCTCAGGGACAATAAATTGTAGATTACAATTGCATTTAATTTTGACAGAAATGTACATAGGTCTTTGTATGTGTGTTGCAAATGAATACATTTTAAATGTAATTATTTTAATATAATTAAATTTTAAGTTTAAACTTTGAACAAAATTAGAATAACAAAAAGGTTGTATAGCATTATTGAAGAGTGAATGTTTTATTCCAAAATTAATATGAATGGGGTTTATTAAGTGGATACTGTAATTGCAAAGCTTCAGCATTATTATTGCTATTTCAATTAACAGTACTTTTTCTGTGAATGTGCGCCATCTAGTGGACATCAGCATTAATGCACAAACACAAATTGCAATGCATATTTTAATAGAATGAGCAAAGCAAGGATGTCCAGACATTTTGCCAAATCAGCATCTTTATTGTACAAACAAATGCATTGTTTTATCTATTGACATTTCTTTGTATCATAAAAAAGCAATATACAAGCTTTAAGAACGAAAATAAAAAGCAGCACAGAATGATTATGAGTAAAATATATAATTTGAATAAATATACTTTTATATTTCATGCTATAAAATAAAATTCATAAATGGCGAGTTAATTGTTACAGCATCGGCGTCAGCTAGCTTCATGTACTTCATAGTTGTATAAAACAGTAGAGTTCTGAGGTTCACAGTTGGGTTGTGAGGTTGTACATATAGTGGATAACAGAAGGTTGGACAGAATGCTACTGATACGACGAGAGCTAAAGATCTGCTTTCCTCGGCTGTGAAACTCCGCGCCCGTCCCATGCATTCAGGAAGAGCAAGAACGGAAACATTTAGGTGCATCATACTACACCTGTGAGGCAGACTGTTTTGGGAACCAATGACTGAGGAATTGTTTCCCCACCTGAAGTAAAAGTGCAAGCTTAATTTTGGACACACAAAGATCACTGCACATCCAAAATGGCATTTTCTGAATACTAGTAAACCCTGAGTTCTACTTTTTTACTTTTTGCAATGTCCCGAATACATGAGAGAACAAGAGTTTGAGTTAACAATTTTGCTGAAGTCCTCTGATTGGCTGTTTAATCGCGATGCATGAAGAAAGAAGATCTTTAGCACACATCATAGCGGCAGGTTACATATTTCAAAGATCCCTTTCATATTTGACATGGATAAAAAAAGAAAAAAAAAAAGTGACTTTTCACCACTGACACTGAGGTGTCAGGTAAATGAAGTACAAATAGAACGTGGACTGACGTAACCGCAAAAACAAGCCACACTGTAGAAGCATTTGACCAACCTGTCCAAGTTTTCACATAAAAGAATGTATATTAAAAAAAAAATCATCTCCTCATCATGAATGACCTCAGCTCCCTGACATCCAGAACTCATTCATTTTGACACGATCCTCCTGCGATCTGAGGCAGAAAGACATCAAAGGAAAAAAATGCTTTTACAAAGGTTATTGCTTTTGCATATTACACAGTGGAGACATGTTGGAAGTGTAGAACCGATGGAAGACTTCAAGATTTCCTTTTCTTCAATATCTCTAGGTTTAGCTCAGTGTTCATAAACTACCTGAAGTAAGTCAACAGTTTTCAACAGTTAAAAAGGACGAGCTGCACAATCAAAAAGTAGTCCAACAGCCTTCCCTGTAAACACTTCTTTTTTGATGATTGTGCATGGCACAAACTGAACTGTTTTATGTGAACAAAGCGAGTGAAAATGGACCATGAGTATCTAGGTCAGTTGGCGGAGTATGACTACGGTTCATTAAAAATCCTTTACAAGAGTATGTTAACCCCATATCACCGATTTAACATCATCTTTTTGCTTACACATTATAAAAACTGAAAAGAAACCTGACCAGTCGTAAAGCACCATTAAAGGGGAAACGCATCCCAAGCGATAAAATATTTGAGGCCTTATGCGTCCCATAAGTTGGGAGTATTACATGGTCAATTAATCCCATATGGAATACATTTATTGATTATTATTTTAAAAAGGGTCATTAAGTGCATGCCAGGTGTAATATCACAAAAGAGATATAGCTATAAATGAAAATCACTTTCAAGTCTTAAGACAAAAAAAAAAGGTAATCTGTAGTTTCGTTTTACAATGCGGAGGTCACCATGCAATTCTACTTGAACAATAAGTGGGCCGGCATGCATATTTCCCCTCTCTAGACCAAACAATATACATAATACAGCGATCTGCTAACCTGAAAGCATCATTATTCTGATGAGATTATAGCCAAGCAAAAACAAACTGAAGAAAATATTATTTTTTTAAAACTTATTTTAAGAGGCAGCTTCCATATTTTGAAGCTGTTTGATTGTCCCATTTTATTTCAGCATATTTACTTTCAGTCAAAACTGCATAATGATGCGAAAATCTCTGTTGCTTCAATGCATATCAGTCCCCTCCAAATGGGATGTTTCCCCATAGAACAAAAAAAGACATGAAAAAAGAACCCTTACTCCACATTTTGATTATGATCTAGCAAGCATATTGCTATTGTGTATACCGATTAGTTCACTATGTATACATAAGACCAGGCTGAAACATTGATGCATCCAAAAATAACAAACATTTCCACCTTCTTTGAAGGAACCCCTCATCTCATTCCCATAATCTTGAGCGGCAACAAAAAAATACAATGACCTGCTGCTGAGTAAGTGATTCACGAACACTACTATTCAAAAGTTTGAGGTCGGTAAGATTTTTTACGATGTGAAATGTTGAAAGAAGTCTCTTCTGTTCACCACAGCTGCATTTATTTGATTGAAAAGTGATACAGTGAAAACAGGAATATTGTGAATATTATTAAAACTTATATGTTTCTTTTTTTGCATACTGTAAAATGACATTTATTCCTGTGATACAACGCTCAATGTTCACTGTCACAGGATCCTTTAGAAACCAATATGCTGATTTGGTGATCAAAACATTCATTATTAATGTCGAAAACAGTTGTGCTGCTTAAATTATGGGAATGGTGACTTTTTGTGTCACGTGTAATGGCATTTAATCCATATGAATCCATAATGGCAGAAACATATGAAACCAAAATATGTTGTTGTAATATTATAAAATGTCTTCAGCGTGTCACTTTTAAACAATTTCATGCAACCTTGCTGAATAAAATTCAACATTTCATAATAATAATTCAAAAAAATCATACTGAACCCCAATTGGTAGTGTAGCCTGTGTTTCATAGCAAGGCACCAGTTCAATCAACGTCCTCAACAAAACATCTCTGTTTGTACCATCACCTTTTTAAAGACCACAAAACAACATCCAAAGCTAAAGCTATAGTGCTTACAGCTTTTCATTGTAAAACATTAGCTCAACTAAACTTTTCTGCTTAACGCCAGTGTGCGTAATAAATGACAGTATGATGCTGGGAAATGAGACGAAAAAGATCTAGACACCTCTAAAACAGATTCGTTTGTTCCAGGGCTTGATTTTGGTCGCTCTCGTCCGCTGCGCAACATACTACACAAACCCTTTACAATTTTTGGTTTGCTCTTTGGTTAGTGGCCAAAGTGATGAACATGTACATTATGATAAAGGAAGAGAACAAATCTAAACATATTCAGTGAACAAAGCAGTCAGGCTTACAATGCTTCAAAATGACAAACATGTCACAGAATGACACTAAACATGCTCTGTCAGTAGTACGGCATTGAGCATTTTGGCTCTTGTTAACTGTAATAGAGTTATCACATTTGGCTCATTGTTCAAAACTGCCATTGATTCAAAGCTCAGAGCCGGAAAAACAAAACAAAGGTATAAGGTTCATTCTCACTCATCTGCCGGTTTTACAAGCACATGAAGAGATTTTAATGGCACATTATAAATAATTTAGTATTCTAAAAAAAAAAAAAAAAATCACTGATTTAAAAAAAAAAAAAAAAAAATGGCAGAAGTTGCCCACCTACTTTTAATCGCAGTGCTGAAAATACTTTAACTGAGGAAGTAAAAAAAATTAAAAAATAAAAACTAAAGAAAGTGACAGCTAAAAAAAAACATAGAAGAGCACCATTAATGTAAGTCACAGAGTACTTTAATTTATACTTTCAGAAACAAGTTTTGCCCAAGGCGTGATACTGGTGACGGTTCACAGAATCAAGGAGTTGTCTTGGTAGGATAATACCGCAAACTATAAACAAAAGGGTACGTTGCTTATGCTAAATATCCTTGGTGGTTGTTAAAGTGAACTTATGGAGGGTGTGGCAAGGTAAATATCTAAATAGTATGTCAAGCAAACTTGAAAGCACTTGAATGTTGAGAGACCGAGGCATGTTTTAATCTGTCTAAGCATTCAAACCTATAAATCAAATATATTACAGACAGGGAGGCAGATGCTCGACTGTAGTGATGACAATAAAATACGAGTCTAGCGTATTTTCTTACGAAGATACGCTATTTTACTTGTTTAGCATTGTATGCAGCTGCTTATCTTTTAGAAATAATAAGACAGTGTGGTGATAAGAAATATCAAAATGTATCTAAAATTGGCATGTGATACAACAGGGAGCCTTATTCAATCACAGGTAAAAAAACAAAAACAAATGAGGTATGACGTTTTGCACCAGTTACATAACCGTAATAATGGATAGGAAGAGATATTCTCCAGGGCCCTCTCTTCACAATGTTCAACACATAAAAGTGCTCACAACAGTGGTACTGACACTGCAGATTTATCTTATTACTGCGCTATTGTTGTATGAAACTCAACACTATACCTCCCATCTTAAACAATACACCTCCATACTATTTACATTAACAAAAGCATACGGGCAGTAAGTGAATCTCTTGTTATTAATTTCTTGTACTGAAACACCATACGGTTTGGTCTGTAAATCAACAGATAACATTAAGTGTGAGCAGACTAAAAGAGATTCTTATCACAGCTGTCCGTTCCACACAACGTTACTGGGGAAAAACTAAAGCTCTTTCGAGCCAGTGAAACACGAGTAAAGCTGTTTGAAGTTTTAACCACTGATCAAGTGTGGACATTAATACTATAAATATTTCACCAAGAAGCTTTTTTCCCCTTCTTTTCATGATGGTATGGCCCTTAGGCAATTTTTATATCTTGAATAAACCCCTTTCAGAAACGCTTTTACAAATATATTCATTTATAATAAAGGCACACCCTCCTCGTGTCTGGGAAAACTCAAATTGCTAAATAATATTGTTGTTATAACATTGTGAAAGAAAGAAAGAAAGAAAGAAAGAAAGAAAGAAAGAAAGAAAGAAAGAAAGAAAGAAAGAGAGAAAGAGAGAAAGAAAGAAAGAAAGAAAGAAAGAAAGAAAGAAAGAAAGAAAGAAAGAAAGGATTGGCACAAAAGCAAAAAACAAACAAAAAAAAGTCTTAAATTAAATAATATAGTTGACTGTGCTGCTACTCAAGCACTAATTTGCAACTATACAATTTATATTATAACCAAATGGATAATGTTACAGAAAGAGTGCATAACGACAGACTGTGATTCTAGGAAAAATATGGCATTATAATAATGAAAAAGTGGAAGAAAACGGCATCATATGTAGTAGATCCTAGATCCTGAAAATACACCACAGGTACACCTTGTACTAGCAATTTTCCCATAGACATACATAACATGGCTGCTAGAGAAAACTGAACAAGATTATTCCAGAATTCATACAATCACTAAAGAATATTTCACTGAAGTAGTATAAAGTGGAGATGTTTTGATCAGGGTTTTTTTGCCTCCACATTCCAACCCTTTAAAAAAAAAAACAGAATTTTATTGAGAGAAGCTTCTTCCCCTCCGTTCAGGTTCTTTGCTATGAGGTAAAACCTGGCTGGAGTTGATGACAAGCTACAAATACTGTCCATTATGAGTATGTTAAGGTTGTGTAATGAGGTATTGAACAGATGTGTCACAAAGAGCCTTGCACTGGCAGATAAACCATTCCTTGTGAGTGAGTGACCTACTATAGGCCACATGTGCAAAAACAAGTCAGGTAAAAGCGTGATATGACAAGCATCTCATCTGAGCTTTCACATTATTCATTATTGCAACATGCCTATATTACTCTGTAAATATGTTGAAAAACATGGAAATATATATAGATATATAAAAATGTGATAAAACTCTTAGGAGGCCTTGATTATAGAGACCTCCTCCCCAGTTATTGAATTCCCCGATTATAGGACTCCTTCCCTTTGAAAAAAAAAACCCAACTCCTTAAAAACTCTTTCTCTCCGTCTTAGTCCTGTGTAGAACTTTCACAAAAATGGACGAGTAGAAAATGCGCAAGGCGGGTTATTTCTTGTCGTTCTTTAGAAACAGCTGGGCTTAATCATGAAAAGAGTAACCATTTAAGCTTCCTTATTAGATAAGTAGGACAAACAACCAAGTAAATGGAAAAGGTTTTACTTAATATCCACGCAGGGGTTTGGACGCAGGGGTTTCTTCCGGACTACACTTGCCGCTCTCTTCGCTGGCGGTTTTTATCGACAAATCATCGGGGTACGCTGCTCCGCAGGCTACTTCGCCCTCTGAGGTATCCTCTTGCTCCCCTCTCTGGCCATCTGGTGCCTCTCCCAGCAAGTCAGTGTGATTATTTACTT
Organism: Semotilus atromaculatus; assembly: GCA_031834385.1. Classification (NCBI taxonomy): domain Eukaryota; kingdom Metazoa; phylum Chordata; class Actinopteri; order Cypriniformes; family Leuciscidae; genus Semotilus; species Semotilus atromaculatus. The sequence goes on along the minus strand of JAULUF010000042.1, from coordinate 20,127,780 downwards.
CTGTGCCAGAGGTCATGTGCTTCTTGCGCAAGTGCTGGTTGAGTGTGCCTTGGAAGGGAAAACATTTGCCGCAGATCTGGCAGTGGAAGGGTTTGTTGTCCGTGTGGCCGCGGATGTGGTACTCCAGCTGATCTTTGCGGGTGTACTTCTTGCCGCAGAACTTGCAGACGAAAGGCGTGATGCCCATGTGCAGACGCATGTGACGGTCCAGGCTGCCTTTTTGATTGAAGGACTTGCCACAGTAGATGCAGATGAGCCGTTCGTTGTAGGGGTACCACTGTCCGCGGAAACTACGCTCCCTTACGTCGTTTTCAAAGGTAGTTGTCGTCGCAGGTGGATCTCCTTCGTCTGCACCAGGCTTGAGCTGAGTTAGTACATCGGCTGGAAGAGGCACGGGACGTTTCGGTCGGGCACGACCACCCCGGACGCTGCTAAGCAAGGAACGAGATGGGCTAGAGGAACTCAGGCTGACAAAACAGGGGGATGGTAGTGCCGAGTAAGTGTATCTGGCAGAGGAAAGCACAGGCCCGTACGATCCCACGCTGACAGCCAACACCTGCTCACCATCCACTAGCTCTGTGTGGTAGCCATCATCACCTGCCGACGAGCTATCGGAGTAGCTGGGCCGGTCGGTTTTCTCCAGCTTTATATGGACATCAGTCACGTGCCCATCCTTCCCGATGAGTTCTATCTGTTCCGACTCAACCTCCATGGACACCTCCTGCTCAGATATGCCGTCGCTGCTCCCTCGGTCTGACTGACCCTCCTCCGCCATCCCCTTACCTGAGTTCCGCCCTTCCACGCAATGATTCTGGCGAGGATAATAGGGTGGCGAAATCTGAGTGGGGTTTAAAAAGATACCACCATCTTTAACACCATTGGGTCCAGACCTTAAGGAGGTGCAATCATCATCTGGATCTGTCCCATCAGGCACTGGGATGCTTATCTTGGAGTGAATACCCTCAAGAATTTGTGTGCATTTGTCAATCACAGCCTGCATTTGGAGGAAGCTGGCAGCCGTGAGGAAACTGATGACATCACGTAGGCGCAATGCCATGTGGCCAGTGTAGCAGAAGGCCAACAGCTGCTCAAACACCTCAGGGCTCTTGATTACAGAGATGGAGAGGCCACTCATTGTGCCTAGTGCTGAATGATCACGGAAGTATGGTGAACTGGCGGCCAAAACAGCCTTGTGGGCTCGGAACGGCTGGCCCTGAATGTGCACAATGATGTCGCACAGCTTGCCCTGGAGACGGAGCTCATTGAGCTGGTTCAGGACGGTGTTGCTGAACTCAGGTACATCAAACTCTATGAGGCTACCACAGTCCTCCATGACTCACTGACGTCTCTCCTGGTTTGTAGAGATCCTGAATAGAAGAAAACAATGTGTGAGGAAACACATTTATAGATATTAAAAAGATTAAGCTAAATTAATGGTATATTATATGTTAATCACAGATGGAATTTGCAGACTTTTTCACAGTTCTTGAAATCTGCAGGTAAAATTTGTTAAAGCTGATAGTACTGCAATCTTGTTGGTATTTGAATATATAATCCAATTTGCCAAAACACTTGTAAAAAAAAAATCTAAAAGACTGAATTAGTAGAATTTTATGAATAAATCAGGCATTCTGATTCTGCGGAAATATGCGTTGAGCTTTGAGTATGAAGACACGTGGGCTTTGCTGTACAGCCATTTATCAACAGACAAAATATTTCAAAGGCAATGTCTTTACATAATGACTGTTTATACAACTGGGCTCTGGTGCTCAAGTAACATTTCTTATTATCAGCGTTGAAAATAGTTGCGCCGTTTAATATTTTTGCGGAAATCGTAATACATCTTGTTCAGGATTCTTTGATGATTAGCAATTTTAACAATTTATTTGAAATTGAAATCTTTTGACAAATTTATTTACTGTCATCATGCTGAATAAACATTAATTTAATAAATTAATAAATCTTATGTGACCCCAAACTATTGAATGTTGGGTGTACATTTTGGCATTGGTTTGTGGATGGCAATGGGGTAAATGCTAGGAATGCACCAATATGAAAATTTTGGCCGATAACGATAATGCTTTATATTTGAAAGCCGATTACTGAATCTGATATAATGGCCGATATATCTAAATATTTTAATAATTTTTTGATAGCCTGATTACAAAAGCAAAAGTCTCACCATTAAAAGCCATGTCCCAGGCACTTCAAAATCAAACATATACAGTACAGTAGCCTATAGTGAACGCTTTCTCATTTCATTCAAATACAACTTGCCGCCTTGACTCTTGCGTCTCCGTTTTTGATTGTATTGAAAATGAAATCAGAGATGATTTATTGCTTACAGAGTTTGATAATATTGTTGTGATCATCTTGTCTGGACGAGTTTTGTACGCTGTACAAAATGGATTTAACAGGTAAGATTTAAAACATCAATAATTTTTTTTTTTTAAATCGGTATAATAAGTATACAATAAATATATACATTATTATCTCTTAAATGTCACTCTTAATAATCTTGTTTGAACATGTTCGTTTGTCTTTGGCTCAAAGCCACTTGCTGAAAACTTTTCTTCGCGGAAGCTACACGCTTATTTCAAGTGAGTGAGATAAAATATTTCAACTCAAAATAACATTTTGTGCCCAATTATTTCCCAGACACAGTTTTGGTATTGAGGTCAAAATAATTTGACCTAAAATCGCTTATGACAATCCCATAGTCATAGTTAATGCAACATAGTTCATTGCCGTTTGAGCTGCGTGTGCTGAAGCTAAAGATGATCACTGGTAAACTGGAGCGCTTTAATATTACAATTGCACAATAGGTTGCAAATGCACCAGCACCCATGATTGTGCGTGTCATGAAGGTGTGGATGCTCTCGTCTCATTCCGTAACAGGGCGAACCAATAATTCACAGCATTCTTTTACAGTAGTGTAGCCTATAGTGTATCCAAGACAGACTGGCATTGCACTTAACTGTATTTCCTTTTGGAAGTAGTTCCAATCATAGGCCTATTTCACGCAATTCAAAACCATCATGGCGAACAGTGCACATCTGAAGTTTAACTGAAGGACATAATACATTATCTATCAGCCTCGGCCTAATTTACTCGATATCGTCGATAACAATAACATTAAAAATGAAAATATATTTGCCAATACCGATATGGTGGTGGCCAATAGATTGTGCATCCCTAGTAAATGCGTAATAAGACACCACATCTGACTAATTTCACAGAGCTTCATAAATCAGAAAAAATCACTTTCACTGTGGCTCCAGAGAGCAAGTTTTAGTGAAGCATCTAGTGTACACTTTAATCCAAAACATGAATCCCTTGTCTGCTGCATAGATTGAAGCTCAAGCACATTAAAGACTCAACAGACATCTCTACCTATTTAAATGACAAAGACAGCCTATGGCCATGGTTTTCAAACGCACTTAAATCCATCAAGTATTAGAGCAGTTCATATAGTGCTCTTAAGCAAAGGTGTCATCAAGAGCAACCATCTAAAAAGCAGGGGGAAAATATCTGGGAACCAATAAAATCTTCATGGGTGTGTGCAGACAGAGAATTCATTAGATCAAGTTGATACATGGCCAAAAACGACGTGGGAGAAAGAGTAGTCCATCAATAAGAGCATAAAAAGTAAAAACTGCAGCCACTTAGTTTGCAAGTAATATGTCGAACAGAATTAATGTCGAATTGCCGTAAAGCAGTTCGTGTTTCTCGCTCGTTCTCACGAGACTTCCTATTTCCAACTTACCGCGACGTTAGTCCCCATGTTGCAAGGTTGGTTTTCCGCCTGGGAACGCTGGGGGGAGCGGAGAAAGTCACTATTCTCACCAGAACAGGTTATTTAACCATCCAAATGAGTTCTAAACGGTTTTATTAAGTTGAATTAGTTGCCAAGTTCCCCTTTAAAAAGAAATGGGAAAAAGCAGAATTTGTAAGAGTTCTTTAAATGAGAAGTTGTAGGCCTAGCTCTTATCTTCCTCTTTACATTCTCCCCAGACACTCCTAAGCCTCCAACCACCCAAAGTCACATCTTCTCACTCTGTAGTCTAGTGATTCAACGTGAGTCTCAGTCAGCAATTTTGGGAGAGTAAACACTTTTTCCAATTGGCAGGGCTGGCCAAGACACCCGTCTCACCACCCATATGCTGCCATTCTGCCATGGTCAAGGGAAAGAAAGAGGGGAGGACTCATAGAAACACCAGAAAGTAAAATCATCTATATCAAATATACATTTATACACATACAGTTTGACTAAAAATATATATAAATAATAATAAATATATGTGTGTATATAAATGAATAAAAAAAGAAATCTCTAAATTAAACAGACTTACTTTAGATGGAAAGGAAGTAAACACAGTAACCAACAGGGCACTCAGTAATCTGGTAAGTTTGTGCATACTGGTATCATATATATATTTTTTTCAAATAAAAACAAGGTAACACTAATTTTACATGCAGCACACAGTGAAAATGGCATAAATATGACATTCACAAGTGCACATTCAATATGACATAGTGCACATAACACTAACACATTCACGCAGGCTACAAATGCACACTTCAGAATATCTGATAGTTGGATTCGACTAAGACTGCAAGGTTTGTGAAATTAAATGTTTAATAGATTAATAATTAATATTTTAAATGCGTATTTTCTGAATGCGGATGGTTTTTAAACATGTATACATAAAAAAGAGATAGTGAATGATCTGGAAAGAAAATGGGTGTGAAAAAAAATGTGGAAAATCATGTTAAACATATAGGCTAGTAGACATTAAATTCTATTTCCTTTACATTCGCACGTTCACAGGGAAGCCATGTCAAAAAGGAGCTGTGCCATTTGCCCAGTTCTATGAAGACCAAGCTGAACTTGAAAACCAAGAATGTATAATCAGTTGATCTGGTGGACCCAAGGGGGCAAGTGTCTTGGCTGCACTCCAGCGAGATGCAATCGCAGGTTTCACACTCGGGCTTGTGTCCTGAGGGGAGAGTTGAGCGGGATTTTAACAACTCTTGAGCATTGACAACAATCAAATCATGAAACTACTTCCTCAGAGTATACTCTGGGTTGCAAGTAGGGGCATATTTATATGGTGGATTGATGAGAAGATTGTTTGTTAAAGGTCATCAAAATGAGATCAGACGGCAACATCATGTAAAAGATTTGTCAGCAGCTAGCCTATATGCATATCAAAGCTTTTTTTGTTTTTTTGCCATCAAAGAGCTGTTCCAGTTGAAGGGATCGAGTTGCCTTGGTTCACTCCATGACACATCTTCATATCTAACCATAGGTTACTTATTGTATCTCTGAACTAGTGGATCAGCAATTTATTCTAACGGCAATTTTACACGCATTTGTATTAGACCAAATCAGACATTGAAATTAGGTAAACACCATCTCAGCCAAATTCATTTTTCTTAGGTTAATCTAAATTACCCTTTTTTTAAAGCTGCTGTCCGTAATTTTTTTAAGTTAAAAATAATCCAAAATAATTATTTTAAAAAAAACATCTTCAGCCAGTGTTCAAAACTATCTGCTTGCCATAGCTAGATTCAAAACGGTTAGCTTGTAATAATGATTTTAATTCCAGTGGTACTGGTGGGTTTCCACGGGAAATTTGAGCATGTCTTTGCGTCATTACGTCACATCCGTACACATAAAGAAGGAGTTTCGGCTGCCGGCTATACTGCGCGTGAGGAGATGTAGAGATGTATAGGCTTTTCTCGCAGCACTTTACATAATTAAACTTATGGCGGATCCGAAAAAGATCCAAACAACAATCATCAGAGTCAACTTGAGATTCACCAGTTATAAAACCCAAAACACTTCGTACTTCGGATTTAAGGTGGCTAGAGAAAGAGAAAGAAATTAACCGTCTCATGCGAACACAACAAGGATAACTAAATATCAGCGGGACTTTTGAAAGGTGCGTGAACTGCGTGTTTTGAAGAGTTCAAAACGGAAGAATAGACCACTTTTTTCTGCTTAACAAGTAAGACATTTCAATAGATCAATCACAGTACCACTGTTTTCTTAATTCACACAGTTATGGAGTTTCCTTGTTGTGCCTTTCTCGTTTAGCTATTATGGAGAATATGAATTCTGAACTACACAGGTAATAAAACACATTAAATGCAACGTTAGTCACGCAATCCTGATGTTGTTAACATGAACAATTTGAGAACAAAGTAGGCTATAATTTGCACGGTTCCTGTAAATTGCGTTGATTAAATCTAACGATCGCTTGTCATGTCGAAAGCTTTTTCCCCCTTAGTTGATCAGAACAAAAATGGATGTTACTTACTTGTTCAGAAGATATTTTCCGGTGAAAATTCTTATGTCGTCAAACTTTCAAAAAGTGAATCTGTGATTCTGAATGACAGTATCCACACAGCACGGTGACTGACAGCAGCACTCGCCTCAAAACACTGTGTTCATCCGCGCTGTTTCATGCCGATTTACAACCCAGGTAAAGTTGATAATTCCGCAAATAACTGCAATTGCAGATTTCGAACAGAGATGGTGACAAAGAGGAAAAACTGCGGACTGTAGCTTTAAAACACATTACAGTAAAACCTGTGCTATAGCCCCATTTAATTCCCAAATATCAGTAAACGAAAGAAAAATCGACACACATGCTACCTAGAATCCCTAAACAACAGTAAAAATAAAAACTCTAGCCATGAGTTTTTATTTTTACTGTTGTTTAGGGTAGGGCCGGGACTTTAACGCGTTAATTAAGATTAATTAATTACAGACCTTAACGCGTTAATTAACGCGATAACTGATTTTAATCGCTTAGTTTTGCACCGCGGAACGTTTCTCATTGGATGAATAACATTCTCATTTTCCACTAGATATTTTCCTATATCTCATCAGCAATTGTGATTTCGGCCCGCTCTGCACCAGCTGACCACTAAGGAGCGAATGTACAGTGAAGTGACATCACTGCCAGATTCAAACTGTGCTTTCGCGCTGTGGCTGAGCCAAAGACGGACGCGCTCAGCGCTTGTCATAGGCGATCACAACTGTTCAGTGTTTTTAACCACATAATGTTTATTTTAGGTTTTAGACATTCAAATATAATTTATAGCAAAACAACACATTTATAGTTTGTAAAATACACAATGGTGTCTATGGAAGCAGCAACAACCCAGGAAAATATATTTGCCGACGGTTTTTATTCATATCAGACACACAGTGTAAATAACTATAAAGTCAACTCTATTCTACTCCCAGTTCACCGGCCACTTACTTTCATGTATTTCGGGAGAAACTGATGAATTCACGCGCTGTAATAAATCCAACAGACAGGAATCTCTGAACGGCCCAAACACGGCGCCCATCTCACGTTACAGATCAAGATCATTTAGATTTTTTAAACAAAACAAACTCACTTACACATATTTGAGAATCGGAAAAGAAAAAAGTTGATGACATGGTAAGCAAGTTTTTTAATATTTAGAAATAAAAGCGCTACATCTGTCATGCAGCGCTATTTTGGCTGTGGTGAATCACGTGCCAAGCCTGACGCGTCACCCTGGAAACCTTTAACTTAAAAAAACAGTTTAGAGAAGGTCTTCCTACCTATATAGGCTACCTGAATTTCTAAAATGTAGGCCTACTATATTTCTAAATATGCTATTGCTACATTTAATGGCAAAAATTGCACTGGTCTGCTGGACTTGGTTGAACAAAAATAAACAATATTTTGATGCTTATTATGTATTCAGTCATTATTCAATGGCAGTATACTAAAAATCCATGTGAAAAAAATTACTTCACACTGTTCTCAGGTCAAATATTTATGCGATTAATTTCGATTAATTAATTACAAAGCCTCTAATTAATTAGATTAATTTTTTTAAAGGTGCCCTATAATGTGAAATTGAATTTATGTTGGCATAGTTAAATAACAAGAGTTCAGTACATGGACATGACATACAGTGAGTTTCAAACACCATTGTTTTCTCCTTCTTATTTAAATCTCGTTTTTAAAAAACACCCCTGAAAAACAGGCGAATCTCCACATAATACCGACTGTGACGCAACAGTCGGGGATCACGCCTCCAAAGATTTGCATATCCCAGCCCTCAATGACAAGCACTGCACAGCCGAGTCATCGGAACAAGCGAGGATCAGAGAGAAAATGGCAGATCATGGAATAAATGCTATGTTCCAGGCTGTGCAGGGGATGTGAGGTATTTTCATACCCTTCCCACAGAAAAGAAATGTCAACAGGCGTGGACGCGTGGTTGATGTTTATATTAATCGGATACCGCAACAGTTTAATTCGAAGTTGTTAGTTTGCTCTGCCCATTTCACCACGGACTTATTTTCGAACCTGGGACAATATCAAGCTTCTCTCAGCGTCTCAAACTGAAGAAGGGGGTAATTCCAACTATATTCCCGCAACCGGTAAGTAGGCTAGTGATTTTATTAAAGATAATTTACACTGTGTTAGATCCAGCGCAAGATCCTAGTACAGTAATAGCAAACTCCAAGTAACGAGCATACATAACTAACGTTAAATAGGCTAATTCTCAGTGAAAAAAGTATACAGAAAGCGGTCAAAGAACAATCCACACAGCGCGAGTTTATCTCTCTTGCCAAACTCGTTATGAAATCAATGACGCTGTTACACTCCACAACGAAGCTCTTACTGTATGCCCATCGTTTGCATTGGTGAAAGCATTAGAGAGAGAAACTGCGTTGTCTCGCGATCAACAGACTGTCATCTGCTTTCTCAATGCTCATCACAGCAACATTTTATGTGATGGAAATAGATTTAAATACTTTAAAAACATCTCACGATGCGTTAATCTCGATAGCTGTAATAGTTAAAACGTATATAACAGCTGTAATAAAAGTATTCGAGAGAGTTTCACATGTCATATTTCATATGCAAGCATGTCAGCCAATCACAGCAGTGGCCGGTTCTCACAGCAGACACGCCCCTTCAAACAGAGTGTTCAAATCAGAGACTAAAATCAGGCTAGGAAAAATGCCTTTTATTTCTAAATTATGACTATTTTTGATCTAAAAAACATACTAACATTATAAGGGCAACCCAGGAAACATTATAAAATAATAATAAAAAAACATTCTAGGGCACCTTTAATCGAGTCCCGGCCCTAGTTTAGGGATTCTAGGTAGCATGTGTGTCGATTTTTCTTGGGAAAACTTATTTTACCGGTTCACTGAGCAAGCCGTTAAGAGTGGAAAGAAACTGCCATATCAGCATTGGCAAATGAACGCTGCAGAAGGCCTGCTTTAAGATAAGCAGCTTTTAGCCTATTCCGCAAAATAAAACCTAGTCCAGTACTGCCAAAAATGCTTAACATGCACAGTCTGGCAGGAGGAAACCGATAGGCCGTGAGAGGGTGGAAAATCTGCCAGGAGTGCTTGCAAACTTTGTGGGGAACTGTTTTCAAGAACTACCACGAGAATGTGAGCAATATGACTTATTTCAACAATACTTTGACTGAACAACAGGGCTGGACAATAAGGCCTGCCCGATAGACCGGGGCCAGCACGAAAGATTCTCAGGACAGTTAATGGAATTGTCACCGCCCTGATCGGGTCAGTCATCACGAAAGTGATAGTTTTGTCGATTTAAACATTCAAGCGCAAGAGGACGCAAAAGAGAACTAAATTCAGTATTTGTGTGCTGTCACAAAGCCTTCTCTCTAACAGTGTGCAAGTACCAAATTGAGTTATCTTTCATATCCTCTAGCGCTTCAGTGGCGATTATAGAAATATGTGACTAGTGATTGTAGTTTGTTTACAAACTACAATCAATCACTAGTCACATATTTCTATAACCGCCCCTGTCAAATCATTGTTGTTATGTTATGCTGCTAGCATATATCAAGATAATATAGAGCTCAACAACACAGCGGTAGCTAATGAAAAATGGGTCAGAAGCTCTGGGTATCATCCCTGGTCCCAGGCATGAGGCTACACCAAAGGAATCTCCAGTTAAAACAGTAACGTATTGCTCCTGATCGTGACAGGAGAAAGATCATAAAAAGGCCAATGTGCATCAAGAACATACTCCAGGCCCATTCTGTGCCTTCTCCACCATCCATGACTCCATCCATTTTAATGGCTAGAAAAGAAAAGCTACATCAAAGGGAATCTGCTGCACAAATTCGAAAGGATAATTAAGAATCGCTATAAAGGAACTGGCAAGGGAAATCAGCCAGGCTTTGCATATCTAACAGGCATAATCAGAGTGGATAAAAATACCACCAAGTCATTCTGTTTTGCTTCGGGTGCGCAGGTCAAAGGCATCCTTTCTTCTTTCCCAAGTCAATCCCCATTGAAGCTGGCCAAGAGACAAGGAATACACAGCCAATGCCCACTGAACCACAAGCTTCAGGGACAAACTGCTCATGTATTATACTCACAGCAAATGTCATTCGATTCATAAACCTGAGCATTAGATCCTGAGCAGCGGAGGTGATGTCTTGTGTAAGGTACAAGAAAAATCCTTCTCTTTTTCTATGCTATAAATCTGCCATAACAGGAGAATTTACAAACCAAAACCCTTTAACAGCTAATACTGAAGAGAAGCAGACACAGCCACAAAAATGAAAGGTTTATCGAGTGCAAAACAATAATGCCTACTCATGCACACAGCTTAATTGGTTTGGCTCCGTCTGTTCAGACAAGCCAGGTTGAGAAAAAATTCTGATTGGTTAGAAGGGACATTTATGACTCCTGAGATGCCATAACATGGCTTTTATATGACAAGGACATGGGGAAAACCACAATGAAGACACTTATGAACTTCCTGATGAGCAAATGCAAAAATGTTACTTTCAATTTTAAGACTATTGCTCAAATAAATTCTTCAGGTATACAATCACCTTGAACACATGCCAGAGGCTAATTTCAACATCATTGAGTGTATACCTTTATCAAAAAGGTATGGGAGGTTTCAGTGAAAGCGTCACGTTTCTTTTATAAAACACCAGCAGCGTGACGAAGAAAGAACGTCCATCACTATCAGAATGTTCAGAACGGTTCCATTCCACTGCCCTGCGTCTCATGTTTTCAACAGCAAAAACTCGTTCTGTGTGAACTGATACAAATTGTTAAAAATCAATTCTCCTATGGAGAAAATAAATGGGATTTTTACTTCCGGAACCCAAATGTTGCACTATATAATTCTTGCGATTTGTTTGTCAGACTGTTCATTTTACCTATTAGCCTGCATTTTCCAAAAACAGTTAGCAGCTGCTTTTATCCAAAATGACTTGCAAATGAGAATAAAACTAAAGTAATTTATCACACAGAAACCAACAATATTACCAGCATTGCAAAAGCTAGAGCAAAAAAACATAAATGTTGAAAGGTAAATAAAAGATACATGTTCTTTAACTCTTGTTAACAGCAAAGCAACCAGTCAAATAACTCACGGATCATTGCTGAACATATGAACTACCAGCTGAGTTGAACAACCCTATTTGTCCTGCACTTTAAACCCGTTATATATTGTGTGGTGTATGGCTTTATTCCAAGTCTTATGATAAAAGTCCAAAATGATGGACAGTACAAACAGAACTACTCACCTCTGAAAAAGATTTCAAACACAAACACGACAAGGAATTTGTATGCCACATGAACAACCAATGAAAGTGAAACTATGTTTTTGACATTCACCTTAAAACATTCACACTTTACAGTAAATATTTGAAAGTTATCTTATAAACAGTACCGTTTGTAGAGAGTTGCATATATTATGACATGTGTAATTTAAAGGGTCAATTCACCCAAAATGACAGGAAGAATTTAAGTTAGGGACACTCTTCACGTTCATTTTGAGTGAACTAAACATTTAACAAAAACGAAACTAACTCAGACACAAACTTAACCCTTAAAGACAGTAAACTGCATCCATTACTGTTACGAATTTATTACATTAATCATGGTTTACTAAGCCAATTAAATGTAGTTTCACTTGAACTTCAAATAAATCATTACCACCGTGTCAAATAAAACAGTAACAGCTCAATTGAATTGAACCAGTCCCTGACCGTTTTTAAAGCCAAGTTAGCTGCCTATTTAGAATTGGTAATCATAACAGGCACGTTCAAACGCATCTATAAAACGGTCTAGGTAGGCAGCTCACTAGTTTCCGTGACAGCCAATGTCTTACACTTTCGATATTTGTAACACCTTAATGAAATTAGTTAACGTAAGTTACTTTTGCATCACTTCTATGGCTGTGATCAAAAGTTGTACTTGTCTAAAACAAATTCAGGGTGTGAAAGTGGCCCTCTTGCTTGTGATTGAGGGGAATGCGTAATGTGGAGGTTGGCAGTAAATGGCTGCATTTGAAGGAAAAATAAACACGTTTAAGCTTCGTTGAACAACTACCGAACGGTGTAAAACGGCCCATGACCGTTTAATTTGCCCAGCGCTGCATGCGAACTCTCCCTCGTTACATTTGCGACAGTCTAGTTGCTGCCAGGCTAGCTCGTACCAAAGCTGTCACGAAATGCTAACAAGTTAGCCGTTTAGCGGCATGTATTTAGATGCGTCCGATAGAACTGCGCCAAATAAACCAACGGTGACGTCTGAGCAGATATAATGCACCGTTAATAAAGTAGCGTCTCACCTTCTCCGATCAAACGTCGCCCATTCCTCTGCACAGCGACTCGCTTTAGCTCCAGCCTGGCCTCCTCCTTCCCCAGCTGTGCTCCTCTGCCGTTGCTATTTTTCCAGCTCTCTGCCAAACCGGAAGTGGACGCATGTGGTCTCCAGGGGACGCGCTCTGTCTCTCGAGTTTCTTGACGTGCTGTCAAGGAAATCTTCCTGTGGATGCTATAGAGATCAGCGGTAGGACTCGCCCCCTTCCCTCCGACTTTTCGGTACAAGGGTCGGGGAGTGTATGTTTAAGGATGTTAGCTTTGTTGCAATAATTTCAGTGAAGGGTATCCAGTCTTCATTTCCGTGTATTCCCACTAAACCAGATTGGGAGGCCAGTATAAATCGTTAAAGGACCATAAAGGCAATAATAATAATAATAATTATTATTATTACTATTATTATTATTATTATTAGGGCTAGTAAAAGAGTTATTATAATTTTATAAAATAATAATAATATTATAAATAATCATAATTATTATTATTATTATTATTATTATTATTATTAGGGCTATTAGTTGTAGTGGTAGTAGTAGTATTGATTATAGTTATACATATTTATGTTTCTTTTATAATTTTATAAATATATTAATTGTACAATTATAAATTAATAATATAAATAATAATAATTATTATTATTATTATCATATTATCATTATTATTATTATTATTATTATTATTATTATTATTATTATTATTATTATTATTATAAATAATCAAATAAAATACAACAACATACATTAAGGATTATAAAGTAAATAGCTTTTTTTTCCAGAATATTTCAGAATATTTTAACATGAGTTAACATTTTGAAAGCGCAAATATTAGGTTAATCAGAGCCAGTTTCATAACAAGAAGTTAACTAGGGGCAATCAGTCTTATTATATACTTATTCAAATTAGACCAATCTGTGATTATTTTTATATAACTGACTTAAAAAGTTATGAGCATCTGAAAGAAAAACAATTGAAGACTAACTTGTAAGACTGGTTTTAGCAATTTATGCAACCGGCCACAGATCTCCCCCCCCCCCCCCCCCCCTACGTATACTATAGTTACATGTGTTTATTGTATTATCGTTGTCGTTGTATTATCAATTTTTGTTACATATAATTTTGGTGGAGAGCTAGTTACACAATGATAGGCTATATTAATAAAATTATGAATTTATGATGAAACACAAAGAAGAACGACCTGGTTAACCTAACCTAATATTAGCATTTTTAAAATTCTATAATCTTAATTAAACGAAATAAAGTGTAATCATCATTCATCAAACTCAGAATGAAGCCAAAATAACCCATCTGCCTTTAGCTGGCCAGTTTCAAGCTGCTTTAATACAAATCTAACAGCAGAGGGCGCCATAGCCTAAATTAACAAGTAGCCTAAAAAAGAGAAGACGTCCGTTCACATTACTCGGTAAACAACAACCGTGATCACAAAGGCTACTATAGTCTATAGCCAAAAATGACGACACGTTTCAGCTGGAAGCAATGAAACTTGGTAAGTTCCTCAACAAATTTTTTTTTTTGTTTTAAATTCTCTAGTTTCTCTGGTGCCAGAACTCAGCTAACCAATACACTATAAGAAGAACATGACCATTATCCATCACAGAACCAATAAAAATAAAAAAAACCTGCACAGAATTGTAGGCCTAACGTTACTTCAAGAAAGTTAACCATCGAAGAACCTTTCTTTTTAAGAGTTTAAGAGTGAATATTGCACAACACTTTTACAGTAATTCGCTATTAACATTTAGAAGGATATATTTGGAACTGAACCAATGTATGCAAAGTGGTCTGTTTGAAATTCCACAGATGTGTTCATTTAATGTGTTTATTTACTGGAAGTAAATATTTAAACTACAAATACAGGATGCCTCTGAGCACATTCTACAATCATATCAAGTTTACAAATTGAACATTGGACTGAATTACTTGTCTTGAAATATGTGACATAAAATGCACATTTAAAATTATATACCTGTTAAAATATTTGCATCCATTTCAATCACATGATGATGCCTTATTTGGCTTTTTCTATTCCCTCAAATATTGTTTTTGCACTAATGCAGACATAAATCATTTTGGCCCCCGGATGTCTAAAATGCTGGTGGTAATTTTGTAAAAAACATGATGTAATTAATGTAACCACAAAGATTCAGGATTTAAAGTCTCTAAAACACCACCATTGATCCTCCCACAGCAGCATAATGAGGTATTACATTTTTTTTCTTTATTTTATCACTTTTTTCCACTTCAGCCGAGAAAGAATGTTATCCACAATGAGCTTTTTTCATCATCTAATTTGAGGGACAGCTTGGCCTCAGAAACGAATATCTGACCTAATCTGAGTGCAGGTGGGTGACCGTTGTAAGGAGCAAAATCGCTTTGTCATCGCACGTGCTGTTGAGCGCGGTCCATGTTAAACAAGTCTCCCCTCTATTCTCTGACAGTAAGATAATTCTCTCTCTCTCTCTCTCTCTCTCTCTCTCTCTCTCTCTCTCTCTCTCTCTCTCTCTCTCTCTCTCTCTCTCTCTCTCTCTCTCTCTCTCTCTCTCTCTCTCTCTCTCTCTCTCTCTCTCACTCACTCACACACACACACACACACACACACACACACACACACACACACACACACACACACACACACACACACACACAATAACACAAGAGAATACATAGCCATGGGTACGGGGTGATTATAAATGTTTTTTGTTGACCCCAAGGGGTGATGGTGATATTAATAACATTTTCAAACAGTCTCACTCATCAAAGGGTTTCCTGTTGAAGTTGTAATCTTCTTTGAAACAGGGCTTTGTTAGCCACCGTGCCATTCACTTGACCGAGAATTCCTCAGCAGTAAGCTAATGGGGATGATTTTGAGCGGGGTCGGCGTTGGGGATCAGAGCTGGGGACCCGAGCGGGGTGGCCCCGGAGCTCAGAGGTGCCTTGCGGCGGTTTGTAGTCAGGTGACTTTGCAAATTCCCCTCCTGCTTAAGACGGGCCTCACTGGGTGATCATTTTCTAGACTTTCCCAAGTCTGCATATCAGGGATCAAAAACAGCAAATGAAGTATGTGATTAAAATGCCTAGTCAACATTATTTGACTGAAGAATTTCTATAGTTTATAAGTTTGGGGGTTTTAAAGAAGTTGTTATTCTGTATTATATTGATCAAAGTGGCAGTAAAGACATTTGTGTTTCAAAATATGTGTTTTAAATGAATGCTGTTCTTTTGAACCTTCTATTCATAAATGAATCCTAATAAATAAATAAATTAAATATTAAGTAGCACAACTGCTTGATACATTGATAATAATCAGAAATGTTTCTTGATCACCAAATCAGCATATAAGAATGATTTCTGAAGGACCATGTGACACTGAAGACTGGAGTAATGATGCTGAAAATTCAGCTTTGCATCACAGGATAAATTATATATAAAGATGTATTACAATAGAAAACAATTATCTTAAATAATATTCCATTTTACTGTATTTTTGTAGTCTTGGTGAGCATAAAAGACCTTTGAATAGTAGTGTACAATTGTATGTGTTGTCATATTGATTGTATCAGTCAGTAAATCAACCAATTGATGGATGATTGTCATTACTAATGTGATTTAAATCTATATTTGCTCATTTAATACACGTAAAAAGTTTTATGCATATCAAAAATTCCAGCGATGATTGATGCTGAAGATACAGATCAGAGTAACTCAGGTTTACAGGTGCACTGCATTCTTGGCCAGCCAGCGGTGTGTCACAGGTGAATGTCACCGCGGGGTGTTAACGGATCTTTAGATGTCTTCAAAAGCCAAGCTTGACACTCAGATAAGGATATTATAAAGGAATTCAGACATTTTCTAATTCAAATAACACTGGGTTCACATTATAGGCCTACTGTAAAAATGATAGAAACACTGTTTTCGAAGCTGAAAAGTGAGTTGAAATAGTAAAGCTATTTTTCCTATAGGCTACTAACTTACATGAATTGGCCATTGTATTTTTTTTGTATTTTTTTTTGTATGTGCTCTAGGAGTCCAGAAATACCTTGGCTGTCAGCACCGGGACAGAACAATAGCCTCCCAGTCCTGTAAAACCCAGGATCACTGAGGGAGAACATACTTTCCAATAGCAGGTGTTTGAGTCTGTCAGTACCTGCTCCTCACCACGACTGCCGGTGAAAGGCTCGGGTTGTCCAGGTGTGCATGTGTGTGTGTGTGTGTGCTGGACTTATTCCTCTAAGGTTACTATTTGGCAAAGCTGGGGATTGAAACATACTATATGGCGATCAGACTATTAAGCACGTTCATATATCATGCATTTTGTCTGTGTAATTCACATTATTTCACACGTTTAGAAAGAAATTATTTTTAAAAAACGTCTTAACATCCTGTGTGCTGTGTGTTGAATGTATTATTTAAAAAAAATAAAAATAATAATCTGTTTCTCAAATCATTTTCTCAGTGTTTTCTTGCTAAAAAAGAACAATGTTTTTGTTGAAAACTCAATTTTCTTCATTTCGAACTTCCTCCCTGGACACATTTCAGTGTGTTCATAAGCCGCCTACAATCCCACAGACCAACATCCTCAGATACTTGCAAGCCACAATGCTTTTATTAATATGAAAAAGACTTATTATTTGGAGTCTAAAAATTCAAAGAGAGTTTCTGTAAGACAAAAAAAAAAAAAAAACACAATCATCACAGTGAAGTATGATGTAAAAGTTTGTTATGTAATCCTAAAACATTGATTTAACATCACACTCAGCCCTTAGAAGCAAACGATATTCCCAGAGAGTTTTGCATGTGTGTTATGATCGTCATGCTCAAACTCCCATCTGTAGTTCATGGTCTCTTCTCCTGATAATATTACACCTAATCACCACTTCTGCACCCCTATAGCGAGCTGTAATGACAGATGATAATTATGCAATATATGCTTGAAGAATATTGATGTAAGGGTTCCCACACGGAAACAATGAGGTGATTGAATAATAGGAAATAAAGCGCTCTCATTTGGCACCCAATGGGTGATTGGAGTTATTCTGCTTTTGTGTTTTATAACATTTGCACATTTGCACAAGGCGACGAAGATAGAAAGATATTATATTATGTCACAGTTTGTATTCAGTTGTCTTCACAAAGAAATATTATATATATATACGTTTACATAATATCTGTGTGTACTGTGTATAATTATTTTGTGTGTATAAATACACACACACATGCTTGTATATATTTAAGAAATATTTGCATGTATATACTGTATTTATAATTTACATTATATATAAATATAAATATTTTATATATAAATAACAAATCTTTCTTAAATAAATATACATGCATGTATGTGTGTTTATATATACAAAATAATTATACACAGTACACACACATGTATCATGTAAAATAAACTTTTATTTTGGATGTGATTAATTGTGATTAATCGTTTCACAGCCCTAATAAATATATATATATATATATATATATATATATACACACACACAGGTGAAACTCGAAAAAAATTATATCGTGCAAATTCAAAATCCAAGAAAATTTGAACCCAAATTCAAAATCTTAGAAAATTTGAATATTACATGAAATCAATAAAAAAAAAGAATTTTAAATACAGAAATGTCGGCCCTCTGAAAAGTATAATCATGCATATGTATATAGTTATATATACTAAATATATTAGTTTCACCTTTTAATTTGAATTACAGAAATACATGAACTTTTGCACAATATTCAAATTTTTCGAGTTTCACGTGTGTGTGTATATATATATATATATTATAATTCAAAACAACTGCCTTCTATTTTAATGTTTTAAATTGTAATTTATTCTTGTGATAACAAAACTGAATTCTCACCACTAACAATTGTTATTTATATTTTATCTTTTTTTTAGATTATATTTTATTTTGTACATTTTTAATGACTATATAGGCTACTGTTGAAATGCATCAAGTGGTCAAATATAATGGACATTATTATTCTCTGTCATGGTTTTTAAAAGAACACAATCATTTCATTGTCATAATATAAAAAGAAGTAAACGTCAGAGCGCCCGTTTTCATGTACACAATGTACAAGTAACAAAAAAAGGTTAAATGAAAAGAACAATCATGAGATTCTATATCCTCTCCACAGAGATGCATTATCACATTGCAGTTGCCTAAGAAATTAAGCCAAATTGTGGCTATAATGGCTGAGGCTTGAGAGAACACAACGTGAGGGCCTGGACGGGGGGAGAGCGGATGAGTGATTCCTGGCACAACCGGAGAGAAAGAAGGAGACAGAAAGAGTAAGAGCGAGAGAAGTATACTGACTGGTGCTTAGCTCAAATGAAAGCTCCTGCTTTGCGGACCAGAGATCAAAACTGAGGGGGCCGGTCTGGGTCTTCACCTGGGCCCTTTGTCATTGATAAGTCTGTCATCCCTGCTGATATTGGAGCAGTAATGGCAACCGATGATTAGCCCACTCCTGAGCCATTAACCACATTTCTTATCCCTCTGCTCATGCTCCGCAGGGGAAAGACACACAAAGAGATCCTTTATAGTCCTCCAGCCTTAAACTCTGAGGCCGCGTCCACCTGACCTGAAAGGCACAACTGTTACGTCGCAGAAGAAGAAGTCCAAGACGAGCTACATGTCAAAGGTCGCGGCGTGGTGCTACATCAAATGAGGGGGTTCTGAGTGACCGACTCGCTGAAAGAGTGCCACGAAGAAAATTGCACAAAATTGTCTGTTTTGTCAACATTTCATCGGTAGATTCGCACAAGAAAAAGACCCTCGGTCATTTGTGCGGCGCAGGCCCTCCGCTCTCTCCCGCAGACAGCTGAAGGGATTGAGCTGCTCAGAATTTGACTGACAAACAAATCTCCTCATTATTTCTGTCTCTAGCCCCCCCCCTCTCAGTATGCCTCTTAACCGGCGATATTTAATATGATCTCTTTTTAATGATCCTTAAGTGGGTGAAATTACATCCTCTGAAAAACATGTAAGGTTTGATGGAGGTATTTGAGTTATGAAAGAACCAAAAAGAAGGAGGAAAGAACAAGAAGAAATTTGTCTCAGTTGATCATTATATAACTAAGAAATTGCAACAACAACAAAAAAACTTATTGGTAACTACTTTTACAATGTCAACACATGGTAGTTCACCTCTAGCCTCCGAGATGTTTTCTTCAACTCTCGTGGACCCTAAAGTCCTTAACTGAAAATAGTTTGCCGTGGCCTGGGTTAATCCTGTAAAAATATTTCTCCAAACGCAAGTACCTCGGTATGTGTCTCAGACACTGTCTGCTCCCAGGATTTAAACTTCCTGTTTGTGAAGGACGCAGCAGGAAGTGTCTTGACTCTTCACACACCTCTTCAGGGTGCTGACCGCTCGCTTTAAATCACTAGTCCTGTCAGGCTTGTGTGCTGTCCATGATTTTCTGCCTGTATGTGATGCCTTAGTTGCATCTGACAAAATGTGGTTTATAAGATAAAGAGGGGTTCAAATGTCTGAGACCACAAGTGTTAATGCTTGTATTTTGCTATATCCTATATCCACGTCCATATATATATATTATATATATATATATATATATATATATATATTCCATATATATAAAAATTCTTCATATATTTTTTAAATATATTCTTTAGTCTAAAATGTAGAATTTACCCAAAATGTATTTTAAGTCAAATGTATTTTTTTTCTTGCCCCTTGAAGCAAAATTTTTTTTGTAAACATTTTCGAATAGTTGATTAAATAAATACATATTGGCATCAAAATATACCGGTACGCCAACCCGATCACACTAAATGCATCTTTATAGCACGCATGTGTATTGTCGTGTAATTTATACGCTAAAGTGAGTTTTTACGTGCATAATGATATGGATTGGTTGGTTAGGGTAGGTTTAGGTGTGGTGTGGGGTGCGTGTGTATTATACGCAAATGAACTGCGTATCAAATGCACGCGAAAAACAAAGAGTTTTTATATTTTCACAAAATATATATTTTGGACATAATAAATATATTTAGACAAAAATGAGAATTATATGCAACTAAAACAAATCGAAATCTAGTATTATTATTTTTTTCAAATGTATTAAAAATATATATGAAAATGTATGTTTGTGGTTTGGGATAACAATTTTAAGCAGTATGAATCAAGCCACATAATCTGCAACAACAAGTACTCGGCTGAAGTACAGTAATTGTTCAGAACTAAGCATATTTCCAAAGACAGAGCAAGATCCTACAGCAGGGTATGTATGAGAAGCAGGGCAAATTATCTTTCATTAACTTACACAACCTCAGGAATAAGATAGCACCTCTAGATAAGATCTGCTAATACTGTAACATGAAATTATGGAAAGACAAAATTGTCATTTTCTAAATAAGCACCTGTGATCTTGCCTGAAAGCCTGAAAGCCCCCCATTTATAGGCTCAATCTGCCGACAGCAAAAAAAAAAAAAAAAGCAGAGAAGAAAAAGAAAGAGTGGGAGGGGGATTTGTACAGAGCAACAGCCCGGAGCAGTAATATCTCAGTCATGAAGGGTCAGCGCTCGGGGAGCAGACAGTGAGCTCAGGTCTGAGAGAATCCAAACCCCTTTGGACTGTACCTCTCATAACCCAGCTAGACCAAGTTTAACCACCCCTAACTGACCCATGGCTGCGCTCACTCACAGCTGATTCCGGTGGATACCTACAGCTGTGTAATGCAAGTTAACCTTTGCACCTGACCAGATCAACCTTTGACCTTTGGTGGTGTCATGGCATTTTAATGGGAGTGGGCTTTTTTGTTTCATAATAAAAGTAACAATTACATTTAAGATGCATTACAATAAATGTTAGCTGGTAGTATGACTACATGCAAATGCCTAATAATCTGTTCTTGCCACCATATGAACAAAAGGTCAAGTCCTCTTATTCTGTTACTTATTATATTTCAAATGAACAGATGTGGGATATTTCTACTTTAAATATCTAGTCTTTAATGATAAAAGCTTTTATTGTATCAGAAGTTTAAGTATACGAATAACAAAATAGCAACACTAATGTTATCTGTGCAGTTGAGAGATTTGTGAAGGATAAACAATGCTATGATGTGTTAGCATTTGTTCCGCAGGTGTACGATTATCAACAAAAATATAAATATTTACCATTGGAATGCAAGATCCCAGAATGTGAATCTGAAGCAAAACTTTATCTTTAAACTTTAAAATGTAATCAATGTTCACTTGCAGTCGATTTTAGCAAGAGGATATATGGAAAAGCTCTTATAGGCCTATAGTTTTATGGAACCCATTCAATATGACTATACAAATAAAATAAATGTAGCCTATTTGTCACACTTTGGTTTAGGGTCCAATCCTCACTATTAACTACGGATTTTGCCTCAAACTCCTAATTCCTGCATATTAATAGTTAGTAAGATTTTTATGTGTAGGTATTGGGAAGGATTATGTGATGTAAAATATGGTCATGCAGAATAAGGCATTAATGTGTGCTTTATAAGTATTAATAAACAGCCCATATTCTAGTAATATGCATTATAATAAGCAATAGTGAGAATTGGACCCTAAAGTTTTACCAATGTATTTTTATTAATAAAATATGTTTTTTATTTCATTAAATTCTAAAAAATTAAACAAACTAATGAAGAAATACATTACTATAGCAATAATAATATTGTACTGTAAAAAAATAAAAAATAATTTACTAATAATAAATATTATTTTTACAATTAAGATATTGCAAACATTACCATCAGGATTTTATGTAATGCACTACACAAATAAATTACCTGGAGACCTTAAAGCATTATAAACTTTTAAATTTGACAAAATTGGGACGATTTTTGGTTTGTGTTGCGTTTTCAAATGCACATTATAATGCACGTTATTCATTATATAATAGAAAAGGTGAAATGCAACTTGTTCAAAAAAGGACTTTCTGAATGGAAAGCATCATTCTCCTTCTCCATTATCTTGAATGATGTCATACTCAACAGCTGGCCAATTAGCAGCTGAGAATACAAATGATGCGAAGACTGAGCATGACCCTGTTTCCTGTCTGAGGATAAGCTGGGTTAAAACTACATTTCCAGGATATTTGTGATCATGTCATGTTTGGCTCATCAGAACAAAAAAATGCTTCAGCAGAGCGGCCGAGCCGGCAGCTCCACCACAGATTCCCAAACCCTGCCGCTGTGGGTTAAGACGTCTGCCAAGCTAAGACAGCTAGCAGTTGACACCTCATAGAGCAAAAGGGGGGCAACCTGTGTTCTGCTGGCCCGACTGCTTAGCTTCACCTAATTACCTTCCGATTACGCTGACAAATTCTTTATTTCCGGTCCTAACTGGAGGCACTGGCAACAGCTCTTCCTGTGGTGGTTAATGTTCCCGTAGTGAAAACAACCTACCCGTTCGTTTCTTTTTCCATCTCTATAAACATAATCCTCAACACCGGCAGAGTGGCCACTGAGTCACACCTCACCTCCACAGCTACCCCAACCCCCTGGGACGGGCCCGGCGCGGAGAGAACGGGTCGGCCACTGAAGGATTTCTGCACGTGTGTGTGCGTTAGATGGGAAGAGAAAGGGTATTGTGCTCCTATGTGTTCCTTTCTCATCTGGATAGTTTCCTCATCACCTCTTTAAATCTTAAAGTGTTTGGCATGAAGCCTGAGTCGGGTTCTCCTGAGGCTTTCTACCACGAGCACTCAGGGTCAGTGGCAGCCGTAAATCTTCCGATTCTTTTGGTTTTTGAGCGGAATCGTTCACGGAACCGTTTGTGGAATACAAATAGATTTTCCCTCCTGTTTAATTGCACGGTTTCTTCACGATGCCAATGGATGAAATCATTTTAATGCCACTTTTTTGAATATCTCAGTAAATATGTATGAATTTGATTTCACAAGAGCCGGCAAACTATATAGCTCCCTGCGCAGGCTTGTCAGTCTCCCATAGGCTATGATGTTTTAAGTCTTTAATAAAGAAAGCGCACTGCCATTTAATTGGCTCCCTGAAGATGTCTGTGAAAGGAACCTAAAGACTGCGAAAGCCACTTGGCAAAAGGTTGATACGAACGGAGAGAAATGTGATAATCAAAGGTCTTTAGATGTGTGCAGTATTTCCACACAACCGACAAATGATCATGGCAACTGCACAGATGCGGTAAGCGTCATGCATTAACTTGGATTACCCAGAACCATCTTCCATTTTTCCCAATGCTGTTTCAACCAATATGATGTGTGAGTTGTTAAAGGCTCCTCATAAACCTGAGATGAACGCCAGTCTCCTGCTTTTAAATGGGGGCTTTTCTGGAGCACAAATGATGGCAGACGTTTTGTTCACACTTCATTCCAGAGCAATGCAATAAGTGACATGACCGTGGCCCCGACCAAGGGACAAAAAGTCATTGCCTTTACCGTGTCTGTCATGTGTCCCTAAGTCCCTCCTACTGATGTGGGATCTTGACTCTGGTTTCCTAAATAAAACAGACATGTATCCATGTGGACACAGCTGAGCCAGATATACATTCTTGGGCCTCGTATAAAGAACACAAGAGAGAAAAACACTGCAGGTACAGATCAAACAGGTGGATGACGGTGATGTGGAAATACTTGCACATACTTGACTGGAACAAGGAGATCCTGGCACTGTTGTTAGTGCATTTGATAGGTTTGGAAAGATTAATGTGGACTTGCTGTTCAGCACAGAACCACAAGGAGGCAAAGTTAAAGCAGATAACGTTAAAAAACAAGGTACACTGATAAACAGACAGATGTGATCCTATTTGTTTTTTTATGATTTTTTTTATTGCAAAGAGTAAAGTCCTAATGACTTATATCACTCTTTAGGGAAGGTCAAAACAAAACACACTCATTTAATGTATACAATGAAAAGTTAGTGATGATTCAAGAGGGGCAGAAGTTCAAAACAATATTTACAAGCGATGTCTGAGATTAAAAGCATAATTCAATTAGTCAGGGACTCACCCCTTCTCTGGGTCAAAGTTCGAATTGTCAGCGGAAGGATACAGCGGATGTTTCCAATGAAGTGAACTGATTTACAATCGCTAATAATGCTCAAAACCTGCTCAAGGCTAATATTAATACTAATACTCATATTATTTTATATTATATTTTTACATTTAATATTAAACTACAGTAATATATATATATATATATATATATATATATATATATATATATACACATACACACACACATACACAATTTATAATTATTAAATATTACATTTCAATATTAAATTATATTGTACTATACAATGTAACCTCTCATATCCATTTAAGTTATATTTCAGGTGTGTTTTCACAGCTGTGGATTAACACTGTGGAAGCTGATATAGAGTTGTAAACGACAGAAATCACAGCTGTTTGGCCCTGCAGGAGAAAGTGCTCTGCTGATATAGGAAAACAAGTTGAACAAGAATAAGAATTTATTGCATGCTGTGAGATGTCGTGACAGCTCCGTAAAGGACATGCATAAATCAGTAGCAATTGGAAAAGTCGCTGTTTTTAACTGCTGTGGCAGTGGACATGGAAATCTATATGCTTACTGTGATCTCTTCTCAATGTGATGTTATTCTAGTGTCTAAAAAAAGGGCCAGGAATCAAAAATTCATCCAACATTATGACATGGTTATGATGAAAATGTGGTTTGTCTGACAGGTGCAGCACACAAGGACAGATGTGCATGAAATATATGTTTGTTCTACCATCTTGGATGATATTGCATTGCAAGATTGAAATCTCATCTCACTATTGGCATCGGATTAGGTTGGAGGATGACCTGTCAAAAAAGGGCAACAGTAAAACAATGTAGTTGACATTCACAATAACAATGTCAAGAAAACCCCTTAATGACAGGACATTTGTTTTTAGATGGAAAGAGCAGTCAACGCTACAAGATATGAAGCATAGAAACAGGATTTTGGACATAAGGGTGAAATGAATCTGTGTGAAAAGCAGCCAGATTTGTTATATTTTATGTTCGCTGTGGCCTCAGATTTATCATTGTTTCATATACACAGCAGAGAATACAAGAAATACCTTTCTATCTTTTCTCTTAAATGTCCTTGATGTGATGGAGCTAAAGCTTCTCATGCGGAGAACCCCACTGGGTCCTAATGCTAACTTAGCATCTCTGCTAACCATCATTTTTCTCAAAGTAGAGTTAGCGTAGGCCTTTCAGTGCATCGCCTGCAGCTAGCCATGCTAAGCTCTTGTGTGTTTACACAGATGGCGTTTGTCCTCTTCCATCGACTGCTTCTATAATTCCCAGCGTAACAACTTCCCCTAAATGAAGCCTTTGAAAAATTCCAAAAGCAACAAGCACTTAGCATTTTAATAAGAGAATTGCTTGATTCGATACATATTGTCCAGTGTCCCGGTCCTCCCAGTCCATCTAAGACTGGATTTCCGAGCCTTTCGTTCCGACCATCTGAGAATGTCTCTGTGAGAAGGACTGAAAGATAGCACTGAGAGATTTCAGAAATGCAAACCATATGTAAGCAGAGATCTCTTCAATGCCCAGTGTCTGCTGTTTGTTTTCATAAACTTCACAGTCAATGCACCCCTGAATCCTCAAGCCACGAAGAGTTTGTGTCAGGGTGTTATGTTCTCAGTGTCTTACTTTATAGCACTGAGAAATATTACCATGCCTTTTTTGATATAACTGCTTCACTGAGTTTGTGTGTGTGTGTATATGTATACTGTATATATACAGTAATATATACAGTATACACTGCCTGGCCCAAAAAAAAAAAAAATCACTGTTTGGATTTAAGTCAATGATTGAATCATTATTGCAGTGATTATTATGTTTCTTATATGTTTGGGAATAGTTATTCTAACCCTAATTGATGGAGTGTGTAGCTTGTCATTTCTTAAAATAATTTCTTAAAATGATTCTTCATGCTCCCTCCCAACCAGTCTTTCACAGTTCGAGCCTAATGATTCTTGATATTGTCATCCTGGAATATGGATGTCAATATCAAGAATCATCATGCTCGAACTGTGACAGAATGGTTGGGAGGGAGCATGAAGCATCATTTTCACACATGAATTTGCAGACCTTAAATTCATTAAAAGTATTTGGGATGTGTTGGAGGAGAATACAGGGTGCTCAACTCTTGGATTATCTTGACCAAAAATTGATGCACCTCTTAAATGGAAATAAATGTTGTGATGTTATTTCCATCAAGAGGTGCATACATTTTAGGTCAAAATCATGTATTGAAAATGCAAAAGTCAAGGACTCTGTAAATGCAAATTGCTATTATTATAAAATCCATACTTGGATCCATACTATTATAATAAAATAATCCATTCTATTATTATAAAATCCAAAGTTGATATAGTCAATTTAGTAATTTAAGCTCTATCGACAGCACTTCAGATAGCAAGCGTACATATCCGGGCCTCATCTGGGCCAACTATGGCGCAGAGGCAAAGGTCATATGGGCCATATCTGGCCCACACACATCCAGACGGATTTAGTGTGAGTTGTATTGTGACCTTAATTGCCGCTGCCAGAACTGAGCCATGTGTGCCATAGGTGGCCCAGATGAGGCCTGCATATGTATGCTATTGCCAGCCACACTCAGGTTGAGTCATCGCCTTCATTCCTTGCAGTATGTGGGCCAGAAGCAGTGTATTTTACAGTGTATTGTACACTTTTATTTAAAGGGCCATTGTGAAACATTAATTTTTGCTTTTGAATCAAAATTTGTCGACAGTTGTACAATATTACGAAATAGAATAAAAATCCTTGACATTGTGAACAGAACATAAATATAAAAACATTTTAATGATCCCTAAAACCTAAACAATGCCTCCATAATTGTAAATTTCAAGACTTAGTTCTACGTAAGCTATAGGAAAACCGTCCATGAGCAAGTTGTCATGTTTAACAGGGAAGCTTTTGGCTGAGAATGTCGTTTTCTAATCAATTATTCAGAATGTCTCAGATGGGAAGGTGGTAACAAAGGGAAATCAATGCTGGGAAATTGCTAGTGAATCAATGGTGAAGATTTTTTTCTCCTTAACATTAACATTTTCCCCTCTGATCTGTGGTTTACTGGTAGCTGACAAAACGCCACAGTGCATTATTAAAATTGTCTTTGCTTACCCATGAATCTCTCTCATGTGAAAACAGAATCTTATTAAACCTTATTTGGAACCTCATAAGGTCAAAGGGTCACATAAAGATAATGTGGACGGACAGAGAACGCTAAAGAAATTCAGACAGTTCCTGTCTGCAGGGAATTTAGATGGACTCCAGCAGTGTGGCATCTATAACATGCCTACTAAAACTTCTTAACAAATTAGTCCATTTGGCTTCCATCCAGAAGAGGACCCCTTACTGTCTGTCATCTGTGTAATTTCTGTCCAATTTGTGTTATGCCCTTCAAATTAATCATCATTGCACGAAAGTAAAGAGAGAACAGTGAAATGATACGATTGTGAAACAGAGAGAGAGAGATAGAGAGAGAGAGATGGCTGTCATCCTGGCTCTCAGGTAAATAATAAGGGATTAGGGTGCAGGTGAAAGAATTTTGAGTATGATGATGACAGATGAAACGGAGCGGGGCTGAGGAGGCCTCTCACAGGGACACACGCCTGACTCAAAGGGTAGGTGCCTCATTAAGACAGCGATGCAAAAAAAATGTGTTTTTTTTTTTGTGTGTGTGGCTTTATAGCATTTTTTGTAAACGTTATAGAGCTATAAAACATTAAAAAAAAACAATTTTATATATATATATATATACACTCACCTAAAGGATTATCAGGAACACCTGTTCAATTTCTCATTAATCCAATTATCTAATCAACCAATCACATGGCAGTTGCTTCGATGCATTTAGGGGTGTGGTCCTGGTCAAGACAATCTCCTGAACTCCAAACTGAATGTCAGAATGGGAAAGAAAGGTAATTTAAGCAATTTTGAGCATAGCATGGTTGTTGGTGCCAGACGGGTATTTCACAATCTGCTCAGTTACTGGGATTTTCACGCACAACCATTTCTAGGGTTTACAAAGAATGGTGTGAAAAGGGAAAAACATCCAGTATGCGGCAGTCCTGTGGGCGAAAATGCCTTGTTGATGCTAGAGGTCAGAGGAGAATGGGCCGACTGATTCAAGATGCTAGAAGAGTAACTTTGACTGAAATAACCACTCGTTACAACCGAGGTATGCAGCAAAGCATTTGTGAAGCCACAACACGCACAACACGCACAACCTTGAGGCGGATGGGCTACAACAGCAGAAGACCCCACCGGGTATCACTCATCTCCACTACAAATAGGAAAAAGAGGCTACAATTTGCAAGAGCTCACCAAAATTAGGCAGTTGAAGACTGGAAAAATGTTGCCTGGTCTGATGAGTCTCGATTTCTGTTGAGACATTCAGATGGTAGAGTCAGAATTTGGCGTAAACAGAATGAGAACATGGATCCATCATGCCTTGTTACCACTGTGCAGGCTGGTGGTGGTGGTGTAATGGTGTGGGGGATGTTTTCTTGGCACACTTTAGGCCCCTTAGTGGCAATTGGGCATCATTTAAACGCCACGGCCTACCTGAGCATTGTTTCTGACCATGTCCATCCCTTTATGGCCACCATGTACCCATCCTCTGATGGCTACTTCCAGCAGGATAATGCACCATGTCACAAAGCTCGAATCATTTCAAATTGGTTTCTTGAACATGACAATGAGTTCACTGTACTAAAATGGCCCCCACAGTCACCAGATCTCAACCCAATAGAGCATCTTTGGGATGTGGTGGAACGGGAGCTTCGTGCCCTGGATGTGCATCCCACAAATCTCCATCAACTGCAAGATGCTATCCTATCAATATGGGCCAACATTTCTAAAGAATGCTTTCAGCACCTTGTTGAATCAATGCCACGTAGAATTAAGGCAGTTCTGAAGGCGAAAGGGGGTCAAACACAGTATTAGTATGGTGTTCCTAATAATCCTTTAGGTGAGTGTATATACACATATACATATACATACAAAAGAAGAAATGTATAGAAAAAAATAAATGCACCACAAGGTGTTAAGAATAATATTGACTACTTTGTTGCTTAATTTAATGTGATTATGATTATAACTATGATTATAAGACTAGAATTCATGTGATTTGCAAATGACAGAAAGAGACATGCAAGTTTCAGTTTAAACACAGAAAACTTAATTTTCAGTTCAGCATATGATGCCATTTCATCTAATCCTTTCAGTTCTGATACATCCGGTGTCACAATGGTCAATATTTAAGTAAAAATGTGTTTTAATAACATTTATTTGAATATTAGTCTCTGAATGTCAACCTTGAATAGAAAAAAGCATGGAAAACCACCTTGATATTTCGAAGCGAAGATCTAAATGATCTGACAAAGTAAATCTAAACTTCTCAAGCAAATTTGATTGAAGCTTAGCTTTCTAATCATCAGTAAAAGCACAAGAGAGAAGACAATGTCTTGCCAATCCCCAATATCTGACTTTTATAGTGCCAACGTAGCATCCTCTTGATAACTGGTTTCATATGTATGTGTGTTTGTATGCGTACTGTCTTTGTGTACTGGGGAGTACACCTCACAGTGTCATACTCCGTCCTATGGGCCGACGCTTGTCTCAGGTGTCTTCTCTGACCTCCTTCATTGTCCGGCTCTAGAATAGAGTCTTTTGTCTACTGTTTTCTGTAGGTCATTGTGAGAAGCGCTTCTTAGTGTCTGCCATAATTTGGCCAGTTACCCGATCTGGGATGACTCCACGACCACGCCATTCATCTCATCATGGGACAGTGAGCAGGCAGTATCGGCCCTCTTAAATGCACCCAAGGGAGAGCTTGTAAAACTTTGTTGCTTAAATATTTAAATGGAAGTAATAGATGTCTAAAGGGCTGCACCAAGAGTTATAATTTGACCCGAGAAGCAATTGTTATCAAGAGGAATTTAAAGAGACCATCTACAAATGAGCGGAAGGAACCATCTTATCTGAGGAGAGGACAGACGAGGGTGGAAGATATGGAGTGAAAGAAAGAAAGAAAGAAAGCAAGAAAGATAACTGGATGAAAACACAATAGATTTAAATACAGTCTGGGAACAGCTTAAATTTCTCAAAGACAAACAAAAGAGTTTAAAAGTCATGAGGAGCTACAGGAATAGACAAACATTGGGATTTTCTCTCAGACAGAAAGAGAAAGTTCATTTAAACTTAGTTTAAACGTTTTTTCTTAGTTTAATTACAGAAGAAAGAAAGCCAAATAGGGGTCCTTTCCCCTGCTTAACTACCATAGTACGATGCATCATTAAAGAAATCAACTAGTCACAACTGTTTCACAAAACCGCATTGTTGCAAATTTGTCTTTCAAACACATTAGTTAATGATGTCACGCAAGTGCTGGAGTAATAACTTCTTAGTAACCCATTTTGAGATATTTTTCTTTTATTATTTGCTATAAATTACGGGCATGGCATCTGAGGGCTAATCCCAGATTCAATCTTTCTTATGTAACTAGAGCAATTCAAAAATGGCTCTTTAAATCTCTTGACAAATTTAAAGACATAATTGACATTTGTATTTGAAATAAAAGTATTGTTTTTACAAATTGTGTATTTGTATATATTGAAATATATATTGTACTGAATGTCAGCTTGCTTATTTTGCTGAAGATAAGGATTTATTAAAGGTTTGTGGCTTTTAGTATGAATATGTTAGACTCACTGTTATCTATAAGCTAGTGTGATTCAAAACAATGACAAAATTCACATTTAGAAGATATAAGCATTCCAAACTTACAGTCTCTCACTTCCGCCAATATGGATCAATGATTTTGGTGACATCACTCTGCAGTTTAGATTCTCATCAGATTTTCTGTCCAATCAAATGCTCTCTAGAATCTAAAGTGTCCCGCCCTCTACATTACAGCTAAAATCGGTCACTTTTTCACACATTTACTATTTTCTATGGTACAGTGCACTATATAGGAGACAGGGAACATTCAGACAGCATATGCTTTCCATTGGGACGAATGAAGTCTGGTTCCCCGTCAGTGTCACGCAAACCACACAGTCTGCTCTGATCCAGAGACACGATAGCACAGAGAGGATCATATGCGCGAATCGGCGCATACCAGAAAATGCATTGGACCCAGTTGAATTCTGCGCAGAATGCTATCAAGCAATATGGAGGAGATTATGAGGGAACAGTTATAGATCAGGGAAATGCGGCTTTACCGAGCTCAACAGCTGTGGTCGAGCAGTGATATAAACAAAACGCTACTAGCTATTTTAAAAAAGGAGAGGAGCTGTTCGATATCTCCCGCCCTGTCTTGTTTCAGTGGAAATCACGCACTTCAATGGGCCTTTAAGTCCACATGTTATGCAAACAAGACACTCTGCTTCTAACCAGGTCGAGAGCTGTCCTTCCAACAACACAACTTTGCGATGCTGTTTCCGAATGTTCATTGGAACTGGTTTCGGGAAAAACCGACTCGTTGTTAACTATGCTGATAACGACGGAACTTGCGACAAAAGCTGGCTTAACAATGCACCCCTGCCTGAATTGGAACGACATGAGGGCGAGTAAACGGTGACCAAATTAAATTCCATTCTCCATTTCACGGGCGCACTGATCAGCATGTCTCAGTGTCATCACACTTCAGTGAGCACTTTAAAGTGGTTACTCTCACCACACACACACACACACACACACACACACACACACGCACACACACACACACACACAAACACACACGAGTTCAAACATGTACATTTGATACATAAGAACATGCAGAGGCCATAACCCGTTGCTTTTCAACAATACTGTCTGAGACAGTCAGACTCAGGGTCAGATCTATATAAACATTACCGATACACATGCTCACAAAAGCTCCTTTTATCCCTTTTATCTTGAGGCCTTCTAATTAAGACATACAACACAAAAATAGAGCAGAAAAAAAATTTGTCCTTCACCCCCCCCCCCCCCCCCCGTGAAGCAGTTCAAGGCAGAACTTTTAATAATTTGCAGATTTAAAAAAAAAAAAATTCTTTCTCGGCCTCCCCCCTCTTTTGCTCTATAGTTTGGATCACAGTGATGCACAGAGACAGAAATATCAGAGGATCGGTTTTCCAACACGGCACACCCCAGTGAGTGAGCTGCTGCGGATCAAAGGTTCCCGAACCACCCCCTCATGCCTACCGCAGTGCATCCCTGACAGGCCTGGACAAAGTGCGCCCATTGTGCGGGCAGTACCAGTCAGAGCTAATGGACAGTGACCAGAGACGCCCCCTCGGTGGGGCTGAGGCGGGATCGCTTGCCTGCTAGCGCGGCAGAGATGCACATTCCTCCTCTTCACGAGCCTGTATCATCGAACTGTGGTCTTGTCATCCAGAAAGGCTTCACAATCAAAGGGTTTTCTGATGAGCACCATTTGCATTGAAGACCTACGGGAGTCTCTTGTATAATGTGCTATAAATGACAGAGAATTAGGCAAATCACATGATTAAATGTGCTGTTGTACTGAATATCAGCAGAACTGATTCGGCCACAGAGCATGATATTGCTTTTATATAACAGTTTTATTACTATATAAAGGTTGTGGGTCAGTGTGACCTTTTATTTATTTTTATTTTTAAGAAATTAATACTTTTATTTAGCAAGGATGCATTATATTGATACAAATTGACAGTAAAGAGACATTTATATTACAAATGATTTCTCTTAATGCTGTTCTTTTGAAATTTCTGTATATCCAAGAATCCTAAAAAAAAAGGTGCATCACAGTTTTCACAAAAATAGCAGCACAACTGTTTTCAACATTATTAATAATAAGAAATGTTTCTTGAGCACCAAATCAGCATATTAGAATGATTTCTCAAGGATCATGTGACATGGATTAATGATTCTGAAAATTCAGCTTTGTCATCACATTAAATAACATTTTAAAATACATTAAAAAAGAAAGAAAAACTGTTATTTTATTTTAGTTATTAAAAAAACATCTCACAGACTGACCAATCTTTTGATTGGTTGTAAGAATCTTTTTTTCTTTCTTTATTGTGTTTCTCCTTGCCACAGTCACCTCTATCTTGCTCACTGGAGGTTGTTAAACAACATTCTCTGTAAAGCTGTTTTGGAATGATATTTAATGTGAAAAGTACAACAATTTGAATTGAATTAAAAATGTTTCTCTTTAGGTTTATACATATACTGGATCGAGAGGGGAAAAAAAACATACGCTGTCAACTTAATACAAAGTAACTATTTTCCAGATAATATTTTGTAATAATGAAATAGTTTAATTATTATTATTATTATTATTCATTTTATACAAGTTTCCCTGACCGAGGTTTGCGAGTTGACGGAAATCCAATAAATGAATTATAAAAATGTCAAATTAAATTAATTAATTTAAAAACAAACAATCAAAATAAAACACTTACTAAAAAAAAAGGTGAAATATTTTATTTGTTAACCTGCACACCATGCGACCATTAACTGACATCAGAGAACAGTGAACTTGTGAATAAGTTGTTCAATTATTAAAATATTAACTTAAAATTTCAGGGGGTTCTTGGAGGAAATATTTTATTTCAAAGGGATTTGGTTTAAAAAAGTATCAGGAAACAGTATAGGGTCTTTACACATGAAAATATATAGTTGCCCCATAAAGTTTGGAACCCCCTGATATGAACAGTGCAGAATAAAATCAGTTGTATATCAGTTCTTTTGGAATACCGCTCAGCCAATCAGATTTGAGACCCTGAACTAACTAAATGCTACAAACAACTGCTTGAGAATCTATTATTTGACTGAGGGAATCAATTGCCAAACATCTTGCTTAAAAACGCTGTACATCAAGATGCAGGAAGAGAACGGCAGACTACATGGCAAAAATGTTCTGTCCCCCTCTCTCCTCTTTTGGTATTCTGCTGAAGCAGCAGCGTACAGGATTTGGTTTTCATCAAACCAGAAAACCTATTTTTTCTTCTCTCCATCCAGAGAAGCCACATCCGTTCCTGTTCCTCTTTAAATGCTCAGTGTTATTCCAGGGTATTTTGTGATGAGAGCTCTGATAACTATTAAAACAAACAGACGTCGAGAACTCTTTTGTCACAGTAAACAAATCTTCACTGAATACGCAGGCTTTGTAAAATGTGCTACAAATGCCTGAGAATTAACCAAATCACATGAGCAAATGCTGTTTCTACTGAACATCAGCAGAACTGTGATTCGCACAATCACAAAGTGATTTGATATCGCTTTTATATATTTGATATACACTACTCTTCAAAAGTTTGGGGTCAGTAAGATTAAAAAAAGACAAAAAAGAAAAAAAGAATTTAATATGTTTATTAAGCAAAGATGCATTCAATTGATCAAACATGACAGGGACATTTATTTAATGTAAGATTTTGCGAACTCTTTACAATAAGGATCCATTAGTTAACATTAGTTAATTAACAAAAATAACAAACTAACAATGAAAAAAGCATTTATGAATCCTAATTAATGTTAATTTCATTATTATTAAAATAAAAAATTTGCATCTATTACATTGTTCAATTGCCCTGAGATAACATGAACTAGCAATGGACAGAACAAAGATTAATACATACTGTAACTGTATTGCTCATTGTTAGTTACAGTTAGTTAACATACAGTAATGCATTAACTAATGTTAACTAATGGAACCTTTTTTGTACCAAGATTTCAATTTCAAAAGATTTCAAGAAGCAATAAATGCTTAAGTAATTAATACTTTTATTCAGCTTTTTATAATAGTAGTTTTTTTCATGAGCACCAAATCAGCATATTAGAAGGATTTCTGAAGGATCATGTGACGCTGAATACTGGAGTAATGATGCTGAAAATTCAGCTTTGCCATCACAGGAATACATTCAATTTTAAAATATTATACCAGGGTTAATGAAAAGCTAATAAGTTACATGATCTGTTTTACCGAATATCAGAAGGACTGTGATTCGTCAGTAAACACAAGGCCAGATTGATATACTCTTCCTTTCGAAAGTTTGGGGTCAATAAGAGTTTTCTTTTTTTAAATGAATTAATACTTCTATTCAGCAAGGATGCATTACATTTTCATTAGTGACAGTAAAGACATTCTAATGTAAATCCTTTTTTCTTCTCTCCATCCAGAGAAGCCACATCCGCTCCTGTTTCTCTTTAAATGCTCAGTGCTATTCCAGAGTATGAGAGCTCTGATAACTATCAAAACAAACAGACACTAAGAACACTTTCGTCTCAGTAAACAAATCCTCACTGAAAACGCAGGCGTTTCGAGGGCCTACCAAAATCTGCACCGTTCGCTGTCTCTTGTCCCGTCTACCCCATCCCCACTCCCTGTAGTGATTCATGCTGTTTTTCTCTCACAGACAGACAGTGCCTCTCCTCTCTCTCGAGTCGCTGATATGAGATGTGTGTCTGGCCCTAGAGTAGAGCCCGCGACCTTGCTCTGAACTCTGCGTGCACCGCTCCTCGGTCTGAACTTCCTCACAAAGGCGCACATTATTACTCCTGCTCCCCGAGCTTCATCCATGGAAACTCTGGGAATCAAACCTGGCATGAGGCAAGCTGAGACGCAGATGAGACTACAGCGAGGGGGGCGATGCGTGGTCCAACTTTCGTTGAACCTACTCACTTACACATACGAGACACCAAAGGCACGAGGGGGTCAAGAATGTGCATCAAATAGGCCTCCTGCGGTACCGTGTCCCCACCTAAATCTTGAGGCTCCTCAGACTCCCACAAACCCTGCACCCTGCCAGCCCTCTCTGCCCTGAAGGGTCCTCCAGACCCCTCTCAGGAATTTTGCATGGGGATCGGACCAGGCCCGCAGCTGGGAGGGGGATTTATGCCCTCGGTTCGTTCTCCATTGTCCGGACTGGGATCCCGTGGAGGACTGTGCCTTCCTTTATGATTCTCCAAATCAGTGCTTGTTTTCTCAGCCAAGGTCAGAGGTTAAAGCATTGTTAGTGTACTGTAGGGCATATTAGGAATTCCAGGATGGTAGTTTAAACCAGTAACTATAATCAAATCAAGTCACCTTTATTGGTAACACTTTACAATAAGGTCCAATTAGTTAACTAACATTAACTGACAATGAGCAATACATTTGATATAGTATTTATTAATGTTTGTTAATGTTAGTTAATAAAAACACAACAGTTCATTGTTGGATGTATCCTTTGGATAATTGAATTAAAAGACTATTTCCTTGCATTATTCGTCTTCATGTGCTCTTATAGCCACCAGAGACAGAAGACCCGACCCAAACAAGAACTTAATTTTGAGGCATTATCTTTTTCCCCTTTTGATGCCCTGTTACTTTATCCGCTACAGTAAAAGACCTGGGTGTTGTATTAGATTGCAACCTGTCTTTTGAAAAGCATATTTCATATGTTATAAAAACAGCCTTTTCCACCTTAGAAACATTGCTAAGCTACGTAATATGCTATCAGTCTCTGATGCAGAAAAGTTAGCTCATGCATTCATGACCTCAAAGCTAGATTACTGTAATGCTTTATTAGCTGGTTGTCCTGCATCTTCAATAAACAAGCTACAGTTGGTCCAAAATGCAGCCACTAGAGTTCTTACTAGATCAAGAAAATATGATCATATAACACCGATTTTATCATCACTTCATTGGTTACCTATAAAGTTCCGTATTAATTACAAGGTATTGCTTCTGACTTATAAAGCTCTAAATGGTTTAGCTCCAGTCTATTTAACGGATCTTCTATCGCCCTACAATCCATCGCGCTCTTTAAGATCACTAAATTCGAGGCTTCTGGTCAGTCCTAGGATATCCAGATCCACCAAAGGAGGCAGAGCATTTTCACATTTAGCTCCGAAGCTCTGGAATAGCCTTCCTGATATTGTTCGTTGCTCAGACTCGCTCTCCCAGTTTAAAACTAGACTAAAGACGCATCTATTTCGCCAGGCATTCATATAAATTTTTATGTTACAGTTACTGTAAATTCGGCCTCTAGTTCATAAACGCCAGAGGAGAACTGGCCCCCGACTGAGCCTGGGTTCTCCCAAGGTTTTTTTTTTTCTCCATTGGGTCATCTGATGGAGTTTTAGGACGCCATTAGGTCACTTGATGGAGTTTTTCGGTTCCTTGCCACCGTTGCCTTTGGCTTGCTCAGTTGGGGATATTCAAATTAATTAACTAATCATACCATTGATCAGCTCTACCAAACTTGGATGTCTTTTTTTCCAGTAATAAACAAACATTGTTAAGTTGTTTTGATTGATACTGTGAAGCAGCTTTGATACAATCTGTATTGTGAAAAGCGCTATATAAATATATTTGACTTGACTTGACTTGACTCCCCTTAACTACTCTGCTTGAAGAAGAGGGGTCCTCCACTGGAAGACAATACCATGGACTTTATCAACCTGGCGTGCAAGACTAGCTATCCAGACCAAGGCACAATGTAGGCACACATGTAGGCATGTCAAGGCATGTAATGAATCACCATTTACCATACCCGGCGGAAGAGGGCATTGCCAGCCCACTTCAAACCAGAGCCAAAACCTCCCAGAGAGTCTGTCCGTGTGTGCCGGCTACATCGACTGTTCCCCTGGGACTGCTAGTGGAGTTCAAGGGCATGGAGTGGAGCCCCGCACCACCGAAGTCGAGGAAATGCTGGATCAGGTCTCTGTGGACCTTCATGGCATGAATGAGTTTAAAGAGGATGCTTCTCTGCATTTCCCATTGTCTCTGGTCCCGCCCAGCCCCAGTTCTTCTATATCTCCATTGATTCCATCCAGTTCCGAGTCTCCAGAGTCCCCACCAAGCCTCCGTCTCCCACCTCCTCTACCAAAGCTCCGCTTTCGCTGATCCCCTCCAGCTCCCCTACTTATCCATTCACCTCGCTGCGCTGCATTGATGCGCATAGGAGCTTGCAATCACCAGCTCCGTCCTGAAAAGATGATCCCCTACTCCATGTCAGTCTTACGAGCCCTTGACTCCACCTCGGCCCTTCAGCGTGTCCTTGGCTCCACGTTCCCTCAGCTCTACAGGGGTTTGTCAGACCTCGGACTCCACCGGGCTCCCTCATCTCTCCGGCCCTGCCTTGGTCTGGCGTCGACCCCACTACACATTCCAGTCCTCTGGCAGTGCCTCGTCCCTCCATCCCTCTGGCTCCATCAGGCTCCTCCTATTCTCCACCGAGGTGGAGACGGGGATTCGGCAGGCTGGAGCGGAGCTGGAAGGATGAACCAGTGCTCCTTCCAGCTACGGCCTGCCGAGTCCCCGTCTTCACTCAGTCCTGGGAGCCTGCAGTTCCGTCTCGGCCCTGAAAATCTGGTGTCACCTCGTGTCTCCGTCTCATCCATTCCACCTGGGACTCCTCCGTCTCCATCAGTCGTCGCCATGGTATCGTCAAGGGATTCTCCACCACGGCTCCTCCCTCCCTTGACGCCACCGTGAGCATATTTCCTGGCTGGTCTCTGGTTCATCATCCGGCTCAGATGCTCCTGTCTGGGAGGGGGCGCACTATCACATATTTGTTTTGAGTTATTTTTTGTGTGTTTTAGTTCTGTTCCTGTTTGCCTTTGTGCCCTGTAATTTGACTCGGTTTCCTAGCGTGATTGATTAATGAACCAGTTCACGTGTCTTTCGTTAATTAATTAATTTAGTCTGTGTATATATATTTCCTGTTTTATTCAGTTCTTGGTCCTGTCTCATCTTCATGTAGCGGATGTCTTACCCTATGTTTCTGACTTGTCTCCTTTGGATTATTTAATTAAAATACTATTTCCTTGCATTCTTCGTCTTTGTGCGCTCTATGGGCATATTCCAAATGTAATTTTTGTGCCCTTGGTGGGCCCTTTGGGAAGGGGTTGCCATTTATAGGGGTGTTCCAAACAAAAGTGAACAACTGGATCCTTTCACAAAGGGCCCTTCCACAAGGCTGTTAGCGAAGGTTATATGCGATGGTCACATCAAGGGAACAATTTTATAATTTATGGTCATGTGACCCATTAAATACTTGTGATTAAGTTTAAAGCTAGATGGCGGGAGAGTTCGACAAACAGAGCAATTTATGTTTTGTTTTGTTCGTGATATATTTCACACATTTTTGTCATGTTATGTTTAAATAAGTTTCATAGGTAAGAAATGTGTTAGTTAATGCAGGGTCCAAAGATAAGGCGGCAAGTTTTAAAGTAACGTAAATGATAAATGAAGAAAATAATGATGAAATTACATAGTCTTTCGTTGCTCCCTTCGCCAAGTGCGTTCCAAACGGCTACATGATGGCAAACACGTGTCCTTCTCCCTCCAAAGTCTCCACATCAAGGGCTCTGCCCCTCGAAGGGAGTAGGGCATAGGGATGCTCACTTCCGTTTGGAATTTGTCCTATTTGCAGCCACCCGTCACAAGACAACTGTAAAGTGTCAACCTTTTATTTACAGTAGCGCTTAATACAGTATAATACAGATTGTTTCAAAGCAGCTTCACAGTAATAAACAGGAAAATAAAAAAAAATTCTGCAGTAAAACAAAAATAGAGTAATTATTGAGCTCAGTCAGTTCAGTGTTGGTTCAGTTCAGTTCAATAACTGTGTATAGTTAATTATTAAACAAGCTCAATTTAGCTATACGCAGCTCTACTGCAGCCAAAAGTGTTGTTATTCAGCTTGAGTCAAGGTTGATTAATTTCGGCTAATAGTGTCGAATGTCGATGTTGCAAAATTTGTCAATTATGAAATTAATTCGATTCAGCTATAAGCAGAAAGACAATAGTGTCATCATCCAGCTCAACTCAGTTGAAGTTTTGTTCTGATCTGATATTGTCAATGCAGTCAAACCGTTCATATTACTGAATACTAAGGGCAAACCCAGTCCTTGTGCCAGCAAGGTTATTTTTGCGGCTGACCTTATTGCACATGCATTTGTAGGAGTTTCCCTTTCACAAAATGTATGGGAGGAGAGCAGTTAAATGACTCATGCAAGGTGATTTACTACGTTTGCACTAGTCAATTTTCTGGTATTTACGCCATTTTTAACACACCCCAAAAAAGCATGTCTTAAACCAGACCCTAATTTAGTAAATCTGGTCCTAAGTGTCTATCAAACCCCAACTAAGCAAGCCAAAGAAGGAAAAGACAACGATGAGAAGAACCCTTTTAAACCGAAACGCATTTGAGCACTGTTCTCAGAAATGATCGTGGACGTAGTGTAATATCGTGTAGAATATGAAAGCAGTGATTTGAGGCATAACTCAGGTTAGCGAGCGAGTGGATGGGTCTCCAGAGGGGTCATGCCTGATAATGATGAGTTTTATGGCCTTTTGATTGAAGGCAAGCTTCTCTTAATAGCATTAATTTAAACTCACACCCATCCTTCCCTATTGTGCTGCTGTTGGACATTGATGAGCATTTATGATTAGACCTAATAAAATTACAAACACAAATTAGATTACTGCATTTTGCAGTCAAACAGTGCGAACAGCCCTCAGTAAAATTCGGAATCATTAACATATCAGTCACTGAATACAATATTGTGCATCTGCAGAAGAAAATCACTGAAAGCACAATCAATACTCTCACCATAATTATCATTTGGTTGTTTGGAAAAGTCGTTAGACATCAATAAACTCTAAATAATGTCAGCAACCCTATTATATGCCAATACATTTTAAATAATGTCAGCAAAGCTATTATGATTTCAAACTAGATAATGGGATATGTGAAAAGAGAGGAAATAAAAATCTAAATCATATTTATTGTTATTTTTCTAAATAAGGGACTGATGTCTATTGTTTATGTTAATGCTGTTGGATTTTGGTAAAAAAAAACTAAACTAAAAAAAAAACACGTAAATAAAATAAAATAATGAAATAAAAAAATTATAAAATAAAACAAAAATATAACCGTGTCATAAACTTTACCCATCTACATGTATCCATGTAAGTCTCTCCTCTTGTTAACTGTAGTTCACAGGCTGAAATGTAGGGGGCAGTATGGAACTGAGAGAAGTTTTATTTCCATATCATGGGGTCTGAGCTGCTGTGGATTGGTTTCTTCTCTCTGCAGCTACACCAGTGACATAACATGGACTTCTACAGGTTGAACAGTTTTTTTTGCTAAAACACTGAAATATTAAGGCAGGAACCACAACTTGTGCATGCTCTGAATCACATAGTAAGATAAGCCACATTTACTGTTATTTGACGTTGATCATCATGCCAAGAATTAATGTCATGAGTAGAAACCCTCCCTGACATTAAATGTAATCATTAAGATTGAAAGAGTTTACTTTAGGAGTCTTTCTGACGTGCATTGCCGGCTATTATGGTGTTGATTTATGTTTTCTAATTTGTTAGTCATCTAAACCATATAGACATGTTAGTACTTGCACACCAGGTCAACACAAACTTGAATTCATATTGGCAACACTTCATAAAGTCTAGTGCAATCACATAGACTTCATAAACAGAAAATGCTTTGGAGCAGTTGTTAAATATTCAATGATATGGGTTTCAAATGTGTGTTTATTTGGGTATAATGCAGTAGTTAGAAACAATCAAAAGAATCTCTCCTTGGCAATCACAGAATGTGATGTAGATTGAGAGACAGCAGGAACACAAGGTGTTTTCAGTCGCTCATATATGCCACATTAGTCTATAGTATGTGGCAGGTTGATGATAGTTTGGGACACATGCAGCGCTCCAAGTAACTCAGCCCGACTAGCTCTGACTGGGGAATGTTTTAATCATATCTGGTCCAATTATTGTAAAGTCCCGACTGGGGTCTGAACTCCCACCACTTCTGCTAACACCATTCATAGAAGTCTGACCATGTAATTCAATACAGTATTTTAATAGGAGAGACATGTTAAATTAATTTAGCCACGTAAAATATTAAGGAAACACTGGTTTGGTCTACCAACGTGTCTGGTTTTTTAAAGATTACGTTAAGTGTAAAAAGGTCTGATTATGCTGCAAATAATTGTTTAAAAATAGCAAACTGATATAAAGCGTGTTAAAGCACATTGTGCCAATTGTGTAGAAATGTTCTCTTTGTTCCTGTGATGTTTGGAACCTTTCCTGAAAAAAATTATTTCTGTTCTTCTCTCTCTCTCTCTCTGTCTCTCTCTCTCTCTCTCTCTCTGTATGTGTGTGTGTGTGTGTGTGTAAAAATACACATACAAATATATAAACACACACAAGCACTATATCATTTTATTATTTCTTTTTAAAACTTTTTGGTTATTCTTATGATGAATATATTCATATAAATCTATATGCATATTTCTGTATTTTAGTATTTAGTTGTTTTAGTTTTTTCCGTTTTTTCTTTCATTTAAAAGAAATGGTACACCTATATATATATATATATACACACACACACACACACACACACACATACACACAAATTAAAATGATTATTTTGTTTATTGTTAAAAAGATTTCATTATGTTAAAAGTTACAAACTGAAAAACAAAGCACTTTGTATCAATTTTGGACAAAAACAATGACTGTTTTTATAATAATAATTGGGATATATGTTTTGCTCATTGTTTCCCCCTCAGTTATTGTTGTCCTCCTGGTGATGTATACTTTTATTTTATTTGAGCTAAAGACCTTAAATAAACAATATAGATATATAAATCTTAATGACTGGTGTCAATTTTTTTTGCAAATGCTCCAGTACAGCAAGCTCATATCCAGTATCGATCATTCCTCACATCCGAAATATATCCCATAGATACTGTAGATAAACAGAAATTCTTTATTGATGCCCGAGGGTGAATTCAGGTGCAAAACCCAGCTGCATTATTGTTGAAAGCACATGCAAATGCATACCACATAACTGTAACAGACAACACAATGTGCACAAAACACACAAGCATAAATACAGCTCACAACCCTCTCTCCTTCCACTCACACGCACACTCACACACACATACACACATCTCCATGGGGACTCAGATGCAGGTGGTAGCTGTCTGGTGTCCTTTAGTAAGTGTGTCCCCTCGGCAGAGCCTCGGGCCAGTTTCTTCACCCTGTTTATTGTGCCTCTGCGAGTCTGCAAGATAAATGCCGACCACAGCACACAGTAACAGCTAGCGCAGCTGAAGATGGATGCCCTGATTCAGAGCTCCCCCGCCATATGAGGCAATTTGTAAAGGACAATAAGTTTAAAGAGAAGTGAGGATCTCAAACACGGCAATCCACACAGACAGACTCAACTGTGGCTTTGGATTTTCTGAAAAATATCACTCTGAAACAGTTGTGGCAACGTGGAGGTTCAGAAGTGCTTTGTATTAGCATGATTACGTAGCCACAATCATTATTTCATCAATTTGGCCTTATAACAGACAACAAAACAAAAGTGATGGTGTGTTGGAAATGCCGATAAACAAACAAATTCCTCAGAGTCAACACACAATCTCACTAAATCCGTCCATACGCAGTCACCGCTGTGTTGTATTTGTGAGTTGATATTTTTGAGAT
This sequence comes from Semotilus atromaculatus, assembly GCA_031834385.1. NCBI lineage: Eukaryota > Metazoa > Chordata > Actinopteri > Cypriniformes > Leuciscidae > Semotilus > Semotilus atromaculatus. Next base: position 20,083,578 of record JAULUF010000042.1, on the reverse strand, counting down.
GACTTTTTGTGCATCTGTAGTAACCACACAGCGTATTACATTTAAACTTCTCCCTTGTAAAATGCCAGACTGTATAATTCAGACGCAAAAATGAAAAAATGAGCCCACACTGTTTATTCCGAGCATGTTTTGATGATGTGTTAGGCTTCCCACTTTAGAAACCTCCACCCCAGCACCCTAAGCGTGCGTGCGTGCGTGTGTGTGTGTGTGTGTGTGTGCATGTGCGTGTGTGTGTACTATGTCTGCACAATCGGCCCACAGAGTCGGTTGGCCGGCTGAACGGCTGGACAGCCACTAATAGGAAGCAGGTCAGAATTGGTGTGGGAGTCAAGGAAAGGTCAGCCTGGGTTAACTATCAAAGATGAGTGCAAACCTATCCCTGTGGAAAAGACTGTTAGGAAAACATCAGCCTCTGCCATGCCAGCCTCCTAAAAGTGGGAGTATCCCTCTGTTAATTAATTCAAGACTGTGGGACCTGCTCCATCAGGCTGAGAGTTCAAACACAAGACCAAGTGATTAGACACAGTCAAGTCGAATCTGCAGCCATGCTTCTCAAAGACTTCATTGAAAGATACAAATTTTAAAATGAGAATTTTTATTTTATTTTATGGTTAGATATTGCCCAAATTTCCTTTTTTTTACTTTCCAGATACCTTTATCATTATTTTACAAATATAATATAATATTATACAATATAATATAATATAATGGAGAAATATTCCATAAAAAAACAAGTTATCCAATCTCGCCAAAAACAAATAATTGTATTAATTAATGCAAACAAACTGAATAATAGTAATTATTATTATTTTAAAATGATAAAATATTATAAAACCATGCTCATTAACATGAATAAAGTGAACCATTTCTAAAATTGGTCAAACGTATTTTAAGGTCTGTTTATCTATCTATCTATCTATCTATCTATCTATCTATCTATCTATCTATCTATCTATCTATCTATCTATCTATCTATCTATCTATCTATCATTCATATGAAAACATGGCCAGTTACATGGGCAGTTTTTTTTATTATGGGTTACTGTATTTCTTCAAAACATAGAACACAAACGGTTGTATCAAAGCATTTGATTGCTTACTTTGCATGGTTTTCAGCAACGAGTCTAGCGTTATAAATAAATTATTTTTTTACCCACAGAAAAACTGAAACAAGAACATGGAAAATATACATGGTTAGCCATGGGGAAAAATATGGCAATAAATTTATTATAGGTCTCTTGTTTGGGGATTTTCAGAAACACCCAGTGAGTTAGAAAAGCCACAGCCTGATAGACAGTGAAAGAGCCACATAAAATAAAGACAGATGTGGAAGCACAATGTTTCATTCGACAGAAGCCGTATAGCAATGATGTGGATGTCTAGACAGTTGTTATATGAAATACCGGCAGTGTCATTTCATCCTATTAAATTTAAGCCATGTTTCAAAATATTATCTAGCTCAAAGCACAATTATGGCAAAACTGAATCCAAACTATGATCCTGGCTTTAGCAGTTCTGCTCAATGGGACCAGGATATCCGACTTTTCCAAAACAGAAAGTGCTTGACTAAATCATTTGGATTTAGTGGTGATGAGGTATTCCAAAGCCTGACCACACAAATGCTGCAGGATCACAATATTCTATCATAAAGAGACCAAAAGTAAACACACTTTCCTGAAATATCTCCAACATGAAGTCGATTGAAACATTTCCACCCACCAATGGCATCACAGACATACACCTGCTACTTGGCCCTTTGGCCCTGACAGTGGAGAGCAGCGGGTCCTTGATCACCTGGCAGACTGAAAGAGGAGCGTGCAGTGCTGTTAACCGAGCCGCTCCTCCCTTTCTCCTCCCAGCTTTTTGTACTAATGATGGAGTGCTTTCTGTCCTCCAGCTGTCACCCATCCACTGTGACACTCTGGGCACGTGCATATAGACAGACATACACATGCATGCATGCACATTAGCACATATACACAATGAATTACTGCATTGAATTGAATGCGACAATTTACGTAAGAATGGTTTTGTGACCGATTTACATGGCAAATTCTTTCTGCTCATCTCTCATGAATGTGTCTCGTGTGTTGAACCATGAAGTCGGCATGAAATATTTTCTCATCTGTATAGACTTTTTCTTACACCATGCAGATAATGCATAAGTAGTTACCCATAAACAAAAACAAAAAAAGGCATTTTAAAGCCCTCCATTTATCAACAAGTGAAGATTCTGTGCATGCCAAGTTTGATAAGTTATAACCGGTGGTCATGCCATGAATGGATTTATGTTATACCAGAATGTTCCCTGACTGCAATGGCCAATGAATACATTGAGTTTGTCATTTGAGATTTTCATGTTGTGCGTCTTCATCGAGTGCTGGTTACCCACAGCCTTAGCATAAATGGTTTGTGGTTGAAAGACAATAAAACAAAATAAGAAACTAAACTGAAGGTAAGCGCCAGGATACACACCATGGGGGAGAAGCTCTACTGGCATAAAAATAGACACAGTTAATACAAACAGAATGATTGATTTAGCACCATAGACTTTTGACCAAAGCATGCAAGCAATTCAATGATGTAGGCATTTTGAGAGTGAGAAAACCTCTTAACCCAAAATGACAATTCTGTCATGAAGCTCATGTTGTTCTAAACCTGAATGACTCTTTCTTCAATGGAACACAAAAGCTGATTTTTAGGAATATTCCTTGAAACTTTTTTTATTACAATGAATATAAATATATTGTGACTAGAAACCATGACATTATCACTATAGTTCCCTATAACACATTCAAATGAGTTCATTAAAGTAGCAATGTTCCATTTCTGAACCAATTGTTAAATTAGATCTTTTCAGTGAATCAGCTGATCACATTTACTGAACCCTTATGAATGATTCATTCATGGACTTATCCAGTCCTCAAATTCAGGCTGCATCCGAAATCGCAAACTCTAGAGTAGGTAGTTATTTCGAATAAGTAATTACTCCACGACCGCTAACAAAGTGTTCTATAGTATGAATGTGAGTAGTTGTTACGGAATGACACAGACAGATGAATAAGGTGATAACTTGTGCTTTATTTGGAACTGCTGGCAAATGGAGAGAAGGAAGAAGATGGGAATCAATCCTTAGCAGACGCGAACCAGCCGATGAGGGAAGGAGTGGAGGTGGTGAGAACGCACTTAGGGATAACCGGGATAGCGTTGGCAGATTCAGGAGAACCAGGAAACACACCAGGAGAAGACCGGGGAATCGTGGGAGACCTGGAAGGTAGGTAAGCGAATAAGACTTCCGAGTGATAAATAGTAACACAGGAAAGCAGTCTTAACTCAAACGAGACCAGACAACAATGAAGCTCAAGGCATGTGTTAAAATACTGTGGTTGATGAATGACTGGATTGAAAACAGGTGTACGTGATCAGTACTCTGGAGATGGCGTTCTTTGTTATTGATTGCTGATTGAACCAGGTGCGTCTGTTACAGTAGTAGGCCTATGAATGTAATTCAGATATAGGCTACTACATCCGCCATGCTGTTATTATCATGTGACCTTCAAGCGTCAGTTACGCCGCTTCACTACCATTCATAAATCCTCTCCCGTGGCCCCATGGGATAAGTAAAGTATCGTATGCACACTTCAGAATCTCGCCGGAAGAAGTAGATAATCTGGGTACTTGCCTAATCTATTATGAGCATTGCGAATTTGTACATACTTCTTTTATCACATAGCCTACTGTTTTTTTTCCCTACTATAGCCTATAGTAGGGAAGTATGCGATTTCAGATGCAGAGACTCAATAAACCAATCAGAACAATTAACAGCTGATTGGAATGGAAGATTATCATTGATTTTTTTTTTTTTTGCCAGTTCATCACAGTCATCATATGACTTCGGAATTAACTTGGAATATAAAGCATGAGTTGTACTCAGTGGTGGAATGTAACGAAGTAAAAATACTTCGTTACTTTACTTAAGTACATTTTTCACGTGTCTGTACTTTACTTAAGTAGAATCAATAGTGCATACTTTTGACTTTTACTTCGTTACTTTTTGCAGCAATTATTATACTTTCTACTCCACTACATTTCTACTCCACTACATTTCTACTGTCATTTCTGAAAAAAATCTCCATGTTTTCGGTGCTGACGCGTTCATGAAACATGTAACGGTGGCGCTGCCAATAAAGCACCTAAAAACTGTCACAAAGAACCGGCAAAAGTAATGATTATGAATATGTAAAATTAAACAAGGAGACATTTTAATTGTTTATTAATAAACAAGTGTTTCCTGCTGTGTCAGTGTCAGCAGCAAAGATGAAGTTGACGATGCTGACGCGCGATCTTTGCAGTGAACTCGCCAGAGATAAATGCACATTTCATACGGATTACATGCAGAGAACAGTCTGTTTTCTTTCTGTTTGAATTGTTCTGTTTAAAAGTAGACATTTCAGGCTTTCTATATACAGTGAAGAAAATAAGTATTTGAACACCCTGCTATTTTGCAAGTTCTCCCACTTAGAAATCATGGAGGGGTCTGAAATTGTCATCGTAGGTGCATGTCCACTGTGAGAGACATAATATAAAAAAAAAAAAATCCAGAAATCACAATGTATGATTTTTTAACTATTTATTTGTAAGATACAGCTGCAAATAAGTATTTGAACACCTGTCTATCAGCTAGAATTCTGACCCTCAAAGACCTGTTAGTCTGCCTTTAAAATGTCCCCCTCCACTCCATTTATTATCCTAAATTAGATGCACCTGTTTGAGGTCGTTAGCTGCATAAAGACCCCTGTCCACCCCATACAATCAGTAAGAATCCAACTACTAACATGGCCAAGACCAAAAAGCTGTCCAAAGACACTAGAGACACAATTGTACACCTCCACAAGGCTGGAAAGGGCTACGGGGAAATTGTCAAGCAGCTTGGTAAAAAAAGGTCCACTGTTGGAGCAATCATTAGAAAATGGAAGAAGCTAAACATGACTGTCAATCTCCCTCGGACTGGGGCTCCATGCGAGATCTCACCTCGTGGGGTCTCAATGATCCTAAGAAAGGTGAGAAATCAGCCCAGAACTACACGGGAGGAGCTGGTCAATGACCTGAAAAGAGCTGGGACCACCGTTTCCAAGGTTACTGTTGGTAATACACTAAGACGTCATGGTTTGAAATCATGCATGGCACGGAAGGTTCCCCTGCTTAAACCAGCACATGTCAAGTTTGCCAATGACCATTTGGATGATCCAGAGGAGTCATGGGAGAAAGTCATGTGGTCAGTTGAGACCAAAATATATCTTTTTGGTCATAATTCCACTAACTGTGTTTGGAGGAAGAAGAATGATGAGTACCATCCCAAGAACACCATCCCTACTGTGAAGCATGGGGGTGGTAGCATCATGCTTTGGGGGTGTTTTTCTGCACATGGGACAGGGCGACTGCACTGTATTAAGGAGAGGATGACCGGGGCCATGTATTGCGAGATTTTAGGGAACAACCTCCTTCCCTCAGTTAGAGCATTGAAGATTGGTCGAGGCTGGGTCTTCCAACATGACAATGACCCGAAGCACACAGCCAGGATAACCAAGGAGTGGCTCTTTAAGAAGTATATCAAGGTTCTGGCGTGGCCTAGCCAGTCTCCAGACCTAAACCCACTGGAGAATCTTTGGAGGGAGCTCAAACTCCGTGTTTCTCAGCGACAGCCCAGAAACCGGACTGATCTAGAGAAGATCTGTGTGGAGGAGTGGGCCAAAATCCCTCCTGCAGTGTGTGCAAACCTGGTGAAAAACTACAGGAAACGTTTGACCTCTGTAATTGCAAACAAAGGCTACTGTACCAAATATTAACATTGATTTTCTCAGGTGTTCAAATACTTATTTGCAGCTGTATCTTACAAATAAATAGTTAAAAAATCATACATTGTGATTTCTGGATTTTTTAATTTATATTATGTCTCTCACAGTGGACATGCACCTACGATGACAATTTCAGACCCCTCCATGATTTCTAAGTGGGAGAACTTGCAAAATAGCAGGATGTTCAAATACTTATTTTCTTCACTGTATATATACGTCTCAGGTCTGTGAGGCAAGTAGGCTACAGACCTGAGTTTCGGTTTATTTCTCCAGTTCACGCGCTGGCGCCTCCGTGACCTGATTATCTTCTGCTATATTTACTTATTTATTAAATCCAGGCAATTGGTTGATGAAACATTGATTAAAGTTAAGAAACAATTAATACAAAACGAAATTTACTTTAAAGAAGGGCTTTCTATTTGAGTTCTCTGTGAACGTTTTAAAGCAGTATTTTAGTGCCGCTTTCAGAGCGCTCACGTAATGGAGAACTGACACATTGTTTTTTCCTCATAAATGTGAACACAAAAAATAAAATGAATATTTTATGTTCTGTGGAGAGCCAACCCTTCTTCATCCGATGTGTATATATAGCCTACTTTTGGTGTGCGCAGTGAAATTCACAGAATTACAAAAAAATATTTTGGCACCTAAAAGTTAAAGAATTTTTTGTGTTATGTCCGTTATGGATGTATATTTCCCTCCCTCATATTAAATAAAACGCATGTGTCTGTAGACTGATATTTTTCTAATGTCTGGATAAGTTTCAATTGGTATTAAATGCATTTTCTGAGAACTTATATTTCCAGTTTGGTAACACTTTATTTGAAGGGGTGTGCATAAGACTGACATGACACTGTCATAAACATGACATAACACCTGTCCTGAACATGAAGGAGTCTTTATGAATGTTTATGACTGTTGTCATTAAGTGTCATTCGGTAAATTATGACACTTTTAATGCAAAGTTGACATTGTTTAAAATGTCTTTGTTATGACAACTTGACATTACCCAAGACAAAAATGTCTTTGTTATGACAACTTGACATTAACCAAGAAATCATAACCTGTCAACCTGTTACAACTTTGGCCGTCATGACACCATTATAACTGTGTCATGAATATCTTACTTGTCCTCAAGTAAAGTGGAACACATTGTACTAGTTATAAAGATGTCATTAAGGGTTGTTACACTGTCAAATGCTTTAAGTTTGATAATTAGACCTGTTATGACATATTTGTGACAGGTTGACAGGTTATGATTTCTTGGTTAATGTCAAGTTGTCATAACAAAGACATTTCTGTCTTTGTTAATGTCAAGTTGTCATAATCCAGACATTTTTGACTTGGGTAATGTCAAGTTGTCATAACAAAGACATTTTTTGTCTTTGTTAATGTCAAGTTGTCATAACAAAGACATGTTTGTCTTTGTTAATGTCATGTTGTCATAACAAAGACATTTTAAACAATGTCAACTTTGCATTAAAAGTGTCAAAATTTACCGAATGACACTTAATGACAACAGTCATAAACATTCATAAAGACTCCTACATGTTCATGACAGGTGTTATGTCATGTTTATGACAGTGTCATGTCAGTCTTATGCACACCCCTTCAAATAAAGTGTTACCGTTTTGACTGCAAATGTCACAACCCTAACGCTGGGATTGCCCAATTTTAACGAATTTATCCTAAACTAGTTTTGTGGTGTAGGTCTACGTATTGTATAATGTTAACTTCAAATAAGGGGTGTGTCGTCTGCCTTCACACCGCAACACAGGTTCGTGGATCTGAGTGTCTCGATTTCGGTTTCATATTGCATATTGTTACAGCCCTAATTAGGCCTATTAGAATATAGACATTAAGATAATAAATTGTTATGCAAGTACTTTTACTTTTAATACTTAAAGTAGGCCTACATTTAAAATCAGGTACTTTTTACTTTTTACTTAAGTAGGGTTTTCATTGTGGTACTTTTACTTTTACTAAAGTAAATATGCCTCTGGTTATTTGTACTTTTACTTAATTACTGAGATTCAGTACTTCCTCCACCACTGGTTGTACTATTTATAGGCCTACATTTTATTTCTTTCTTTCTTAGTAGATGAAAAGCTTCAGACTTCAGACAAAAAGAAAAAAAATGGTTATATAAAATATCTTATAAAATATCTCCCTTTCTGTTTCACAGAAGATATGCAGTCATATGGCGTTTTTCCACTGCATGGTACGGCTCGGTAGTTCGACTCGCTTCGCTTTTCCACTGCTTGGTACGACTCGGCTCGCCACGACAAGGCTCGGTTCGCTTAAAGGTGCCCAAGAATGTGAAATTGAATTTATTTTGGCATAGTTAAATAACAAGAGTTCAGTACATGGACATGACATACAGTGAGTCTCAAATCCCTGAAAAATAGGCGAATCTGTGATGCAACAGTCGGGATCATTAATATGTACGACTCCAAAAATGTGCATATGCCAGCCCATGTTCAATGACAGGCGGAACTGCGCAGCCGAAGCATGGCAGTTGTTCAGTGTTTGGATGTTCAAATTAACACAAAAGTATTTACTTCCTTCATCCGAGCCTCTGAAGAAACAATGGGTTAATTTTATTTTCTCTGGAAATTTCCAAACATTTCACCGACAAGACTGTTTCCTCAACTTGGGCCAATACAGAGCTCGCCTGGATGAAGGTCTGAAAATATATCGATCGAGCTACCAAGCAACACTTTCTGATGTGTAATTGTTCAAGTTCAGACAGGTAATCTTTCTCTCAAAATCGTTCAATACTGTATTTGCATCATCGTGTTTGCATTGGTGAAAGCATTAGAGAGAGTGCAGAAACTGTGTTGCAATGATAAGATCTTTATTCTCGCGATCAACTGTTATCTGTTTGCTCAATGCTCATCACGGCAACATTTTATGTGATGGGAATAGATCTAAATACTTTAAAAACATCTTACGATTCGTTAATCTCGATAGCTGTAATAGTTAAAACGTATAATATCTGTAGTAAAAGTATTCGAGAGAGTTTAACATGTAATACGTAGCTATTTCAAATGCAAGCATGTCAGCCAATCACAGCAGAGGCCGGTTACGCACAGCAGACACGCCCCTCGAAACAGAGCATTCACATCAGAGGCTAAAATCAGGCTAGGAAAAATGCCTTTTATGTCTATATTATGACTATTTTTGATCTAAAAAACATACTAACATTATAAGGGCAACCCAGAAAACATTATACAATGAAAATAAAAACCATTCTAGGGCACCTTTAAGCTCCGTTTGCTTTTCCACTGCCGTTAGTGCCGCTTCAAAGTGGGTGGGATTATAGACTGATCGTTATAGTTGCGCCACCTATGACATCATCGTAAACACACCACATTTTTAAACGCACAACAAAGGAACAATGGAGCCTATCGAGGGGATGGTGTTCTCGGCATGTGGATGTTTTTAACTGCAAGTGTTGAACAAAAGAAATGTGTTTCAAATGAGGCTGATGGCAGTAAAACAAAATAGTACTAAGTAAGTAGTTTAAAAACAGGTGCTACAGCGATGGCTGCTCCTGGCTATTTAAATCTAGCGGGTTGGTGTCTCGTGTTGCAAATACAATGACTCTGGTAGTGACGATTCTGTCTGACCAATCAGTGATCTGCAGTGTTTTCACGTCACATTTTAGGTAGGGTACGCAATTGGAACCTCAACAGAGGTGGTACAATTTAAAGCGAGCCGTACCGTTCCATGCAGTGTAAAAGCGCCACAAAGTGAACCATACCGAAGCGAGCCGTACCGTACCATGCAGTGGGAAAGCACAAAGCGTGTCGTACCAAACCGAGCCGTACCATACTATGCAGTGGAAAAGCGCCAATACAGATTTGAAACCACATGATAGCGAGTATTGAGTAAATGATGAATTTTTGGTCAAATCCCTCTAATGCTCTGCTTTGGGTTCACAATCAAGCATACCAGATGATCATATACTCAGCATAAATGTAATTTTTCTTTTAGGACAAAATAAAATCTCTACATGCAGGAAAGCACTTTTTGTGTGTATGCCCCGTCAACTGTTTCATGTCAACCTATCAGCACTCAAAACCACAAAAACGGTGTGTTGCAGCCAATCTCTATTGAGGAATCCCTCATCGCATGAAGCCCATTGGGTATCGCCGCTCCGTAACGTGAGTGGCCAGCGCATTTTCCAAGTTGATTAGTTTATTGTTTTAGAGTGTGATTCCCTGTTGAGATCATTAACAGCTTGAAACTGATGTACTATAAGCTTGTGCTGAAACACACTTACTCTCTGGGCATCACTCATTAACTCAATTAGGACTATATAACATCATCTGGAGGGGCAAGCTGTGTCATAACCACTAAAGATGGCTGTCACCTGTTTGGTAGAAGTAGAAAAGCTCTCTGATTTTTTCAATTAATTGCATTAAGTTGAGCAGTGATCTATTAATAGAGCTCTGTTCCAATTGCTGTTGCCTTGCAATCATACCATGGTCGGTACCAAGAGTTATTTGATCATATTCAGGGTTGCCAAGAATTGGGCTACTTTTAAACTGTTACCACAGGTTATTTTTCCCCTGCTGGTTAAAGGTCTGACATATTGCATAAATTATATTTGACTGAAATGCTTGTACTGAAATATTTGACCCATTTCATATTCTGCCAATGATAAAACAGTGCTAGACGATGAGACGAAAAAGAGAAAAGAGATTTTTGTTAGGAAGGGGCACTGGTAGAAAGCTTTGAGCTTGTTAATGAAAACAGTAATTTCCACAGTTATTAACATTGTAAATCTGGCAAACTATTTTATATTTCCATTTTTTTAATGTACATTTATAACACTACTCTTTGTTTCCTTACCTTGGCATTAAATACAGAAAACTGGTTAATGCTGCTGCGCGAGTGACTGCAAATCTGACTTTTCTCTCCTCTGGCCAACGTAATCAAACCCTCAATACTTTTTTCCTCTTTTGTAAAGGCATTGAAATGCCTTTTTTTCCCCTTTGACTTCGATACAAATGGGAGGGCAAAAGTTATATTTGTTGTAATTTCCGTTCACCACTATAGAGGTTTATGACAACTTCCACCTTTGGCCATTGGGCTAGTTTTGTTACTTAGATCTGACATTACGTTTCTCACAAAACTGAGGAAGTCATTCGCCATTTTATATGTTGGTTTAGTGTTGATTAACGTGGTGAGAAACAAAATATAAATGTCTGCAGGGCACCATTTCAACAATTAATTCATTTGAGAGCTTCAAATTTTCTGCCACTTTCAACAAAGTGCCAGTTTCTGCAATACTATCACATCCGCTGCCATGCCCGACCAGAAAGACAAGTCCTCCAAATGCTCTAGAAGACTACATGAGAACTCAGTGTTCCCAGAGGCATCAGAAGACAAGAACCGACCTGCAGTTCCTTTCAAGCGCCCAGCCACCGGGCAAGCAGTTTGTGGGCAGCTGTCTTTGGCTTCAGGCGAGCGAGGTCTCATTCCAGCATGGTTCTCAACTCGACTCTCTGTCAGGGCTTGCCGATTTTTCAACCTGCTCCTAAAGGCCTTTGTCAAAGTATTCCTTTCTGCTACGTGAAACATATCGGGCTGATCCCGGTGTATCAGTTCCGTTTAAGATTGACAGCAGCTGCCAAGTGGATCAGAGTTTGGATTTAGGGCAATAACAATGTGTTGTAATGATTTTGAACACACAGCTCTCCTGTGTCGGTTTCGGTTGCCGTTTGTGCTGATGGTTGGAAGCTGTGGAAAAGCCATTCCACGCTTGATTGATTTACAACTGAGATGAGGGCTTATGTTACACTAAATCTAAGTTGAGTGAAAATGAACAGGTCATGACTATAAAGCAGGCTAAGGAAGCGACTGTCGATTTCATCCAGTAGCTCTATGCATTTAACAGCGCTTTCATACTCCTCTGCTCATTAACAAATTCACGCATGAAGTTCAGGAAATCCATAAAGAGCCCATACATTCATAAAATAAAGTTTAGTGAAGCTTGAATCATCAAACTAACAGTAACCTAAATGTGAAATACAGGCATCAAGGGGCAATTTAACATAAGTGCCATTCATCGTAATGTATGGCAGCTCTGGGTGGCTGGCGCTCAACGCAAGCACGTCAACCCTCCCTTTTCAGCAGAGGAAGTGCACGGTGGCATGTGGGGGGAGGAGGGTACCCTGACTTTGATGACAAATGAGGAGAAGGAGGGGGTAAGGGAAGGGAAATCCACGCACGTCCGTTGTGACCCGGCAACTCCAACGACCCGTCCGCCACATTGAAGCTTTGAAACTAAAAACGTCTGCACACGTGCACGTACACAAGTTGACGCATATGCACACACTCGTACGTCAACGCAAACATGGACTGACACGCACTCTTAGCGCCATGGCCGGATGAGGACTCTGCTTATCGTGTCAACACATGAGGCAGCGGGCGTACAGGGCAAAAGCCCAGCCGTGGGTGATGGAAGCCACCAGCGAACACTGAGCCTCTGTGTTCACATCACTCAAGGTGGTATACAGTGTGAATGGGTGGGGTGGGATGTGTGTGTGAATGAATGTAAGAAGACTGCTTGTGGTCACCACCTCAGTCAACAGTTCTGCATATTGAGGCACAAAATAAAACATTAAAATGGAAAAATAATGTGAGTCAAGATCAATGAATCAATGAGAATATTCTTAGTAATCATATTAATATGTAAACCTATTGCTTTTCTTGGTAAAAACACATTATTGACCAAAATGAGATGAACAGTACAGTACGCTGGATTAAAATTAGAGGTGGGAGATACTGGTAGATTTTGGAGTATTGTCTCTATCGCGGTTACACCCTCAGGTGGCATTGCCGTGCTGCGCCGTCACGGAAGCTTATCATTTGCATGCATTTCGTAAGCATTGCTGTTTAAAAACAAGTGATTTTAAACAGTTGAAGCGCAAAAGAGAATGCGAAGCTGACGTCACTCCGTGTTGAGTTCTGGGTAACAGTCTTGTTCAGACGCCAAATTAGGAAGAAAAAATAACTAAATAATCACATTGCTGAGTGTTCTTTAAAGTTTTGATTCCATTAAGAATGTGAATAATTAATTTAAGAGAGATTTTGTTTTCATATGAAAGCAAAATGGACATACAACTGAACTATCTGCAATACACACACATCTGAATCTAATCAAAACAGCCATTTCGATATAGTTTTAAAACTGAATTGAAAATTTGTACATGAGATTTAATACATTTTAATACGTCTTTTTGAATAAGTCGTAAGATAATGTGCACATTTTGTTAAATTCACAATTCATTGTTCAAATAGTAAAAAAAAAAAATCAATTTAGTTTTAAAAACCAATTGTTTGACCCAACAATAAGCCAGAAAAGACATTGAGAGCTCTTTTTAGCTCAGCGCAGTTCATTTTAAAATCCATCTTTATTACTGCAGACCAAAGGACAATTGGCTGATTTGCTGTGGGCAAATCCAACAATTAACCTTACCAGTCTGACCCATCGTATAAAAGGTCCCCGCTTACAAATGTCCTGATGGTTAATTATTAACTGTGGTATTTTAGAGCCAGACTGAAAATCTATATTTACAAAGCTTTGGAGGAGGAGAAAAACCTGTGCTTGTTCATTTTTGGTTTATTTGTCATTTAGAAAATACATCTGCCAATACAAAACTGGAGAATATGGAGGTGGATATGTTATGTTATGAATATCCATTCATCATAAGATGTCAGGGTCAGAAAGGGTCAGGAACTTCTAATTCAGTTAATGTTCCTGATATCAGTATGACAACGGAAAGATCTGTAGAGCACAGATCAGTATTATTGCAGTTTAAGGAACCTTCTGGTGGTGCAATTCCTTAAACAAGCAGCAACTCTGTAACATGACCACCGTCTGACAATTCTTCGTCATTTATAACAAAGAAATTCAAAGAAATTAATACTTTTATTCAGCAATGACACATTCAATTGATTACTTTTACGATTTTTGTATACTGTGACAAATATATCTATTTCAAATTAATGCTATTGTTTTGAACTTTCTCTTCATCAAAGAATACTAAAAAAAAATTATCATGGTTTCCACAAAAATGTTAAACAGCACAACTGTTTTCAACATTGTTAAAAATAAGAAATGTTTTAGAATGATTTCTGAAGACAATTCATCTTTGCCATCACAGGATTTTTTTTCCAAATTTTTTGTTGTTGTTGTTGTTGAAAGTGTTTCTTTGTTTTTAATTGTAATAATGTTTCACAATATTACATTTTTACTAATAATTACACAATACATTATTATTTTTACTGTACTTTTGATCAAATAAAAGCAGCTTAAAAAAAAAAATCTTACTAACCTCAAACTTTTGATTAGAAAGTTTTCATTAGAAAAAAAACCCCTTAAATGTAAAGGAAAATAGTTCTTTAACTTAGCGCTTTCACTCCCATGTATCACAGTCACACCAACATCAAAGCAACATAATTGCACTGATGACCTGACACAGACGCTGACCCTATAATATCTCACTGGAGGTCAGCCCGGGTCAAGCGGTGACATGTTAGGGCCCTCTGTTTTTCACCCAGTGAAAACAAGTTATTATCAGGTCAATCACCCTGGGTCAGCCTGCCACATAGTCCCCAAGCCAGATCGGTTGTCATTTAGTTAGCTCAGTTAAAGAAACATTTAATAGCCCGACCGAGGAGGTGGAGGCTAAGCATAGCTCCATAGGGAAGGCAAGGAAGCTTAAATAATTGAGAAGTCAGCAGATTGGATTTTGGCAGATTCAATGTTTTGCATTGATTGTGTAGAGTTAATCCTGTTCACTGTCTGGTCTGAACATTACCCAGAGGTCCTCTTGCAGGGAATACTGCTCCCAGAGCTTGGTCATGTGACTATTGATGCGGCGAAAGTAGAAAAGACTAAATTCAGCCTTCGAAAAAGGGGCAGAATTCACTCCAGGTGTGCCATCCGTGTCCTCACGATTTGTTTTGGCAGCATGGATACACACACACACAAAAAAAAAATCCATTAGGAGCATTTAGGATTGTTAAAAGTGCTGCGATAAAAAGATGTAATGCAGTACTTGCATTTCATCGACTATAAAAATCCTCACTTTCGCACAACTTCCTAAAAAGAAGAAAAACACTGGTGGATATACAAGAAAATGAACATAAGATTCTCTTAATCTAGGTCATTACAACAAGGCTAAATACTAAGAGCATATTTTTCAACCTGACTGGGTTGCATCATCAATAAAAGCTCCAACCAGGACGACATTTGGAGAGCCCACTTAAGCCTTACAAGACAGCGATGGCTTTCTGAGTGTTCACAAAATAGGGTTGTTATTGGTGGAATTAGAACTCCATAATGAATAGAGGCAACATGACAGAAATTATGCCAAGGGCAGAAACTTCACCAGCTCATTTATTGGCTGTTGACATGAATATTTACTGTGGATAGACTTCTTTTTTCTTGTCTGCTTGAGATTTTCAGGGTGTCTGGTTGAAAATACTATAGTGCTGATTCTCTATTCTCTGCAGTGTTATGGCTTAATGCATGTTCAGCTATTGCACCCTCAAGAGTAAACCTCTCTCTATCCTTAACCTTAAGTTGTAAGAGAAACCTGAACAAGCTCTTTGCTATTGAATTTCACGTAAATGTGATTGTAAAAGAGCACCAAGAAGTCAAGCTGCCTATCCATCAGCGGAGCAGGAATATCTAACCCAGGGGTTCTCAAACATTCACGTGGACTCTCAAAATCTCAGTCTTTAGCCTTTGATCAATGATTTTGCGAATATATATCATGACACTTAATATATCATAAATATAATAAAATACATAAAAAAAATTTGAAAAAATATTACAGTATTAAATTATAACTTAACAAAACAACATAAATTGTTAATCAATATAAAATACAAATTATAATTACTTTAGTACATGCAATATTTTTTAATGATTCATATAAAAAATAAAATATGTAATGTTTACATAATGAATGTCAATAGATAATTTGCAGCTGAATAAATCAGTTGTTACACACATATACGCTGTTCACCAAGAGACTTCTTCTGCATTTCTTCTTCAGAACATTCTTACTGCATTTATTTGATCATAAATATAGTAAAAACAAATATTGTTACAGTGTAACACACGTTATCTATTCAATTATTTACTTTTTTTAAATAAAAAATAAATAAAAATAATAATATTAAAATATATGAATTCAAATTATTACAAATAAATCATAAATGCTAATTTGGTTCTCAACAAATATTTATTCTTATAACTGTTAAAAACAGGTGTGCTGCTTTTTTTGTGGAAATCATGACACATTTTCTTCAAGATTTTTTGATGAATAAAGTTCAAAAGAACTGCATTTATTGAAAAAGAAATCATTTGTAACAAGCATTTTATGTAACATAACTATTTTCATACATTGTGTGTCTGTCACTTTTGATCAATTTAATCCGTCCTTGCTGAATAATTGTTTATTTCTTTCAATAAAGCTCTTTTGAATGTATTCGTGAAGGTCTCGTGTAAGATGATACCCTGCACATGCTTTCCACAGAGCGATGCTATTGTCATACATTGTTGTACGTGAGCATTGACAAATTCACTCTACTGTACATTTCATGTCAAAGGTGGTGCAATAGACATGGACAGACAGCTATCAGATTACACTGTATTTCCCCAGTTCACTGAGATTAATTGCCATGTAAATAATGACTTTTATGTTGTTCCTAGAACACATAATTAAACTTGTACGTGACCAGCTGAAGTTTGTCACACTGAAGAGTGTTTGTCCAGGTGGGATGGCGTTATTCTTCAGTTTCATAATAACACTGTCCATGACTACTTTAATTACAACTCATACCATGTTAAATAATCCAAACCAATGGGGAACAATAGTCATGGTTTTCATTGAATACAGAGCAATTGTCAAGGGTCTGAGGTTTAATAGTATGCTTTAATGACAGGCCTGGGCTAGATTAAATTAGATAAATGTCTCTTGATTTTAATGTGATCCATTATAGTTAGATTTTTTACGCTTTTGATTTGCATGCGAAAAATTTAGTCATCAAAAAAAAAGGAAAATATGAAGCAAGCTTACAAGTTAATTTTGGATTAGTTTAGTTTATTGCTTTAGATGAAATAGCTATTTAGATACATTTACCAAATTACGTGATGATTTTATATCAAAGTATAACCTCTCCGAAGTAATTTTTTTATTATTGTGGTATCATATTTCAATATTGAAAACTGTTAATAGACCTACAAATGGAACAAGCAACAGAGACACATCTGCATATTGCAGGTGACTCATGAGTATGAAACCCATCACAATCTTGAGAACAGCACAAATTTATCACAGACATCTAAAACTAACACTTAAATTCTGTGGGAAACATTGATTGGATCAAAACAAGGCTCTTGAATTAGTGATGGTATCTCAGGTTAGGGGTAAGGTGTTAGTCACTGAGGTCATGGCCAATTCTCTCAATGCCCTCTGGCCCTAGAGTCCTTTTCCCACATCAAAACCAGCCGCCTGAATTCCTCCATCATACAAATAAGTGCTAATAATGTCCAATAATAATTGGACCAAAACCAATGGCTATATGTACAGCCTAATATATGAAATAATAGTCAGATTTTTTTAATGGAACAGTTTTTTTGTAACTTTTACACGATATAAATGAAAATCAAATAAATAAAATTTGCATTTGTGTTATGTTTTATCATATTTGAAACCCATATCATTTTCACACAGTCTCATATTTTATGACCAATATACTCTTAAAAGAAAAGGTTCCAAATATGGTTATCAGACACTTCATGGAAGCTTAGAGGAGCATGAGATTATTTTATGGATTTAGTTTTTATTAATTCATTTTTCATTTTAATTCAATTTTAGGAGTTAAACAGCCTATAAACGGATACCGGAATAACCAGATTATGTTCCATGAGTTTTCCAGGACTGACAGTTTTTCCAGGTGAACCCTTCTTTACAGTATATCGTACAGTACAATAATGTCTGACTAAGATGATATTTGTTTTGTCATTAAAGATCTTTAGTTTTTAAATGTAGTGTGGCAAAACATTTAATGCAATGCAATGCAATACAATGATGATGACATCAAATACAAAAAAAAGTTCCACAAAATCATGTTGTATCATATTTGATACATTTTACCATTATTTTTCAAAATAATAATATTATATATATATATATATATATATATATATATATACAAAATTATTATTATATATATATATATACATGTTAAATAGTTAAATATGTTATTATGTATAAGACAGAAGATTGTGTAATAAACAGCTAAACTCTCCATTTTAAGTAATTGGTTTTCGAGTTCTTAAAAACAGTGCACACAACAACTCAGGATCAACATATGAACGAGCCCTTAAGCTATTATGTGCAGAGATATTTGAATGGCTTTGCATGACCTCTATACCTTTCACTGGTCATAACCTCCAACCTGTATAAGGTTAACCCTTAACACCTCTGTAAGAGAGTCAAAGAGACTCTCTCATGGAAGTATTAGATGCTGGATAATCTCACAAACTATGAATGCCAGACAAAAGAACATGCCTTTCACAAAAAAAATCTTTCACACACAACTTGCTGCTGCTTGGTTCTTACTGACTGACTTTGACCTCGAGCATTAAGGCTGGTTTAGCCAAACTCAAAGGCCTAGTCTGGAAACAATTGGTTCAGAGAATAGGTTTAAGGATTGGCCAGCAATGCTGAAAATATGAGCTCTGAGTTTGTAATTAAAGGATGCAACACAGTAAATGATATGACATAAGAAGATTTGTGGAAACAATGTGTCTTTAAAGGTTTTTTAAAAATGTTATTTACCTCATAATTCGCTTGCTATCTGAGCCTTATGAACTGCGCTGGAAACGTGTCTCTGTTTTTAATCCATAATAAATTAAGGCTCCACAAATTTGACCCAAAAAATGTCAACACACAAGACCGCTGAAGAGTGTGTTTTTTAGCTAGTCCGATCAATCTCATAGTCATAGTCACGTGACTCGCTAAAAATAATGAATATTATACTATCATTTTTATGTTTTTTTTTTTTTTTTTTTTGTGAAAGATTTGATAAACTGAACACAGTTTTTACCTTAATGATCATTCTATTTCTATGTAATCTGACGAATAAACTGCTAAATAATCATGTCTCCAGGTTGATTAAGTTGTGGGCTAATAAATCTTTTTTTTTTTACTTGAATAAAACTAATTCATTGAGGCCTATATGTTACCACATGAAGCACATTTCATACCTGACAAATCACAGCGTGGTTTACCTCTCTGTATTTACACCAAAATCACTAGTGAACAGATTCATATGTCTGCTATCCAGCTGTGCACCTAAGAGGCTACTGCAGAGAGTTTATTCGCTCGTTCATTTAATAAACTGAATCAACAAACTAAGGGATTTCTCATGGTCAGGATTTTTGAAGCGAACGGCACAAACATGGCAATGGGGGATGTAGAGGTGATATAGGCACATGACTGTCTCACACATTGAAAATGGGGCAATGAGTTAATCTAAACAAAATATTGTTGCAGGGCTTATTTCCTTTATGGAGCCAGGGCAGCTGAAGAGAGAATGTGTGAAAAGTCGACTGGTTAAACTACTGCTGTCTGTGTCAATGTGTGTTTCTTTGCTCATATTACAGGGGCGATGTTTGTCTACTTGCACCAGCCCATTTGTCCTATCTCAAGTATTATGAAGAGTAGTATCGCTCGCTCTCTGGTCAGTCAGACCCGTATTCACCTCAGTTCACTCTCTGTTTGGACACAATTAGGTACACTCTAATTTCTGACATATGAGCTGAGTGGTACAGAGGTTTTGTGTTTCTGATTAGAGGGTGGCCCATGATCCCTTGCGTTACCTGTGACAATGCAGGTCTTTGTGTGGAAATGTTAGATGTTCAAACAACATGATGTGATATGCAATGATATAGAAATATGAGGTACGATGAGACAGTCATATCTTGCATTATAGCGTCCATGTTCTAATTTAAAAAGAATTTTAGTTCACCAAAATATTTAATTTGACATCAGTTTCTAAACCTCATGTCATTCCAAAACCATAAGAATTTAATTCATCTTCTGAACATAAATTAAGATATTTAGTATTTTATACACATAAAAACATTTATCAGCAAATGTACATAGCACTCAAATTTGACTATATACAGTATATGTATTTTAGGTTAGCATGATAGTCGGCATCTACAAACAAAAATATGCATGCAAAATAGTAAAAAGTGAAAGAAAAAGTGACACACTGCTTGAAAACTATGTATAACTTCATTGTAGTCAACTGGATTTGGAAAGTGCTGTTATAACAATGCAGTCCAAACCTCTTTTGATCAATTAATGACCCCTCCTCCCTCAGATATACTGTAAACACAGTCTCATCTGAACTGATGTGTCACTTGTTCAGACCACACACACGTACACCTTCACTCAGATGCTCTATGTTTTTTTTTTAACCACTAAATTATTGGTAGACAATGAAACACAAATGAATCATTAATCTACCCTTTGAATGTTCTACACTGAACTGATGTACCAGCATTATAAAGATGGAGATGAATCACTCTTGAAAAATGAATTTTAAAAATTGAGGAAAGAAGAATGAATATTCCACCGTCTTAGATTGGCTCTATAAGGAACGTTATCAGTGTGACCGGTGTCTGAGGCATGTGTAAACACACTCCAGTTTCATTGGCTGGTGACAGCCCATGACGTCATAAGCAGAGGGCCCGGAAGTATAAGAGGGAGCCCTTGTTTAATGCTTTGATCTCAGAGTTTTCCAGGAGATTTGTCCTGACCTGGTGATTTGTGAGGGTGGAGTATGTGGATGAGAATTATTTGCAACCTGTTGCTTGCTTTTCTCTTGTTTGCCTCCCTGACTGAGTAATGACAAGGGACATATCTCCCCCTTGGATGGGCCCAAGGGTTGATGCTAGATGAACAAGCTAAATGGGCAGTATTTTGTGGTTGGACAACTATGGTTGGGTCTTGAAGTAGGGACAGCAATCCCCTTGGAATGACCCTGGTTTGACAATGCTAATAAGTAGAGGAAGTTCACCTGCAGGGCATCCCTCCTTGATATCTGTCACTCTATAAGTGTAAGGTAGGACTTTTAAAAGGAGGGTTTGAGACTATCCATATTTCATGGGTTTAAAGTAAGGTTAGGCACGTACGAGGCTCCTTCTTGGAGAGGCAGCAACATCAGAGATGGTAGCCACTGGGAATGTTTAACAACACAGCATTGGCAATCAACAACAACAACAAAACCCTGTTGGCAATCTGCCCTTTCAAGCCTTAGGCCTGAGTATTTATCTTAGCATTTCAGGTATGAAAGCAGGTTACATGAGTTCACACTTTCAAGTACTGTAATCAGATTGAGTAAAAGGAGTATGGTTGTTTGGTGTGCTGTCCGAGGAGAGGGCTCAGAGCTCAGTATTTTGGTCTGA
This sequence comes from Semotilus atromaculatus, assembly GCA_031834385.1. NCBI lineage: Eukaryota > Metazoa > Chordata > Actinopteri > Cypriniformes > Leuciscidae > Semotilus > Semotilus atromaculatus. The sequence continues at coordinate 20,062,209 of JAULUF010000042.1, read as the reverse complement.
ACCCAGAGCAATCCCACTGTATCCTTGGCTGTGATAGGAACCAACCAAGAGACTCCAAGAGTGAGGAGTCGGGGTGGCGGAGGGATATTGAAAACTAGGAGGTGAGTTGGCTACGTAAGCATCCTCTAGGGCTGATTGGATAGATCCCTTGAACGAGTTCCTCCCGAACTTTGTTCAAACATCATTTGGAAAATATGATGGTATTGTTGTTAGATTTTATTGCTGATTTGAAATGTTAGTAAAACACAATCTTTGAAAACATGTTTTCTTCATTCAAGTACATGAGCTGTACTTATATTACTTGCTCAGAAAATATCTACGCAGGGATGGAACCAAGAAGGACATTCTTTAACCTTAAGATAGAAGAAAATTTTACCCTTGTAAATTAGTAAAAAAAACAATCCAGGGTTTTGAATCATTGCTCTGCTTCTTCCCTACTGTGACAGAAGAAAAAACAACGCAGTCTCATGAAAGTGCGTATCAATACACGAATGTTATTTCTCGTGCCATTTATACGCCAAAAATGGTTTTTGCGTGTAAATGCTACGCGCTGAAAACCGCTTGGGTAGGATTAGGAGGAGGGGGGAAAGGGGGTTGCGTGCTTATTACAAAAGTGCGTATCATATGCACGCGAAAACTGCGTATCATATACACGCAAAAACTATTTTTGGCGTATAAATGGCGCGAGAAATAACATTCGTGGTATTGATACGCACTTTCATGAGATCGGGCTGGAAAAAAAAAAATAGGGAGGAACTTGATTTACTCCATCGGGAATTTATTGGATTGTTGAATCATTTGGCAATGCTGCGATTTCTTGTGAGCGATGGGTTGACTAAAGTTTTAAGAGCACATGAATTTAAAATAAAAAAGATGTTCATGAATAATTTAAAATAAACGCTGCAATATTCCATTAAAAATAAGAGGTCAAATTTGATTTTATGGTGACTTTAACTCTGCACTGTGGTGACAAACTTGTACAGTCAGTGTGAAACTTCGTTTCATGTGCCTCATATTTACATGCTTTGGAGAGTCACACAAACACAGTGTGTTGTATAAACAGTATTTCAGCTTTTAAAGGGAAAATGTAAAATGGTGACAAAAACACAACAATTGAGGTGACGAGACTGTTTCATTCTTACCTTTATAGTTAAAAAAGTGGTAGTTCAATTAGATTGCACACTGCTAGTGCCTTTATGTAAACAGGTCACGTGCTGTGTTTGTCCAGTCAGTCACACTGACACCCCACATATGCAAATAAGAATGTTAATCCAGGGTTTAAGAATATACAATTTGAAACGTCAGCTTAAGAATCCCCTGTGTTAACCTTGGGTAAATTATGAGCAGTGTGAAACATGAATTAAGATAACCCAGGATTCTGTTTACCCAGGGTATGGCATAACATGTAAAGTGACAGTCCTCATTGAAATGCAAAGGTTTGAGTAAAAAGTGGGTGGTGAGTATTGGAAGGAATGACAGAAATGCATTTCCAGAGGAAGCCACGGAAAGGTCAGTGGGTCGAACAGAGTGCCACCCCCTTCCCACTTCTTTGCATGTGAGGAGCTGCCGTGTCACTGTAGATTCAGGCTTGGAGGAGTTCCTGCGGTGAATCTGCTGATAAGACCTGCTCTGACAGAGACTAGATGAACTACCACACCCACTAACACCTGCGATGGCAGATGAGAGCGAGATAAGATGAGAGATATACCACCATTTGATCATCAGAGAGTGCTTGCAGTGCTGGGACCAGGTCTGGCCTTCAGGCCTCTGTCTGCTGAGGAATCTAAAACTGAGCTGGATTAATTTACGGCCTGTACGACTTGGAAAGCAAGAGCTCCCATTGCTGTACCAACATGCATGAGCTCGGTGTGTGGCATGTGATGCGTGATCGTGTGACACCAGAGAACACGCATGACTCATGCTTGCAAAGCTTTGTTCCCATCTCCAGTAATTCAAAACCTATTGTTGTAAGAAGACAGATTATATCCTCCGGTAAACATATTGACTTAATAGAAAACCTCCACTCAGGCTTCATAATTATGCATGTGTGACAGATGGAATATGCATTGAAATGTGCACACCATTATGCTTTTTTGTTTTGTCTGAGTGTGTTATGAATATTTTAGTGTTTTTTAAAATTATTATTATTATTGTTATATTTGAAGGGATGTTTTAAACTTAACTTTTAAGCTCATGCATCAATTAACTACGTTTCCATTAATTACATTAATGTATAATATTAATTAATTAATAAATTAATTATCATTCACAAAGTGATACATTTGTCACCTAATATATACTAATTAATGTATAAATAAATATTATTAAATAATTACTACAACTATAAATAAGAATAACATTTCTGAAAAATCAGAATAGCAAATTTACAAGGCATTGTTCCCATTGTGTTGGTTTAGTACCATTGATATACAATATTTAATACAATATAAAATTTTGTAAATTTTTTTTCCATTTTAATTTCAGTAACATTTTTAATAACTGTCGTTTTGTCATTATTATAAGTTTTTGTTTTGTTTAAATGTCTATGCCATTTTTAAGTTTTAGTTTCTAGTTCATTAAGTTCCATCACATGTGTTCAAGAAAACAAAATCATCCTGTAAATATTCAAATAAAAATAAAATGTTAATAACAAAAATAAAACATACATTATTAATAATGTACACAAATAGCCTTGTGGACACTAGAAAATCAAGGAGAAAAGGACTTTATTCATTCTACCAACAGACTTTGGCAAATTAGCGATCTTCGCATTTGGAAATGCATTTTTCGGCAATGTCAGGGCTGAAACAAATAAATAGCACATTTTTTTGTACATTTCTGGAATAAAGATACATTGTTTTTTCTAATTAAAACACATACAAAAATGACGTGAAATGAATCCATCAGCTACTTAAACATGATTTTCTCCTTTTTAAATAAAGCTTTTCAGTTTCTTAAGTACCTTCAAAAGCATGTTTTAGTTAAATAAATAGAATGATCTCCATTTTTAACATGCACAACTGATTTGTTTGGGAAAAGTATATATACACATGGTTCTAGCTTTCAATGACAGTACCTTACCATCTCGCACGCACGCACGCACGCACACACACACACACACACACACACACACCCACACACGCGCCGAGGAGACTGGAACACATACATACACACACTCACTAACATACTTACAAATGCAGATACACTATACATATCACCCCTCTAAGCTTTTCTAAATTGTCTTTCAGAGGGCTAACCTATTAAAGTGATAAAAATGCAATGCTGAACATAATGAAAAAGAGGAAATTATGAGTCCGAACATCACATTTTAACATCTGAACAACACAAGATTTTTTTTCTCCATTTTTTTTAAACGTAACAATCACAAGGATATGGATTCATGCATTATGAGCTTTGTGTCTTGATCTTCTGCCTCTCCTGGCAGGAAATCATGAGTCGAGGCTTGATGCTTCAGTGACGTCAAACTGTACATCAATACTCTTTTTCAATGAGGATAAGGTGAAATGCTACTTCTGAGAAAGTCATGTACAAACAATCTACAAGTAACTAGAAAAAAAATCTCAGCCTCAGGCCCCTGGGCATCCAGAGCTGGCACTTCACTGCAGAGAAATATGGACCGTAAGTCTTCAAGTTCACTTGTCTTTTCTGTTTTTGCCTGTTTGTCTATCTTAGATGTCTCGTCTTAAAGCTTTGTTGACGATTCCGTTGTATTTCCTTGATAGGTGGCATCTGACTAGTGAGCTGCAGCGAGTGACCCACTCTTGCATTTCCTTGTCTGTTTAGGTTTTCATGAAGCAAAGTAGGAGCTCTGCATGGAATAGAGTCGGTCGATGGGGTTCCCCACTCTCGCTTGCATTGAGCCCGCCTCGGACGAGGCCAAGAAGCAGTCACTAAGGCTGGTCAACGAAGTGTCACTGTCAATGTCGTGGAATATCGAGTCATTTCCTGTGGTAAGAGGAAAGAGAAAACGGGTCAGTGTTTATTTGTATTAAAAAAATGCATAATAAAATCAGACATACAATGACCTGAATACCTCTTCTATGATGATAATGTTAAATTAAATAATATTAATAATAATAATAATTATTACATATTTTAATGTGGTGCAACCAACTGTGCAGTTGTTTGGAAAAATAATGTATACACATGGTTTGAGCTTTCAATGACAGTACCTTACCATCACACACACACACACACACACACACACACACACACACACACACACACACACACACACACACACACACACACACACACACACACACACACACACACACACACACACACACACACACACACGCACACACACACACACACACACACACAAATATTATATATAATTAATCATATATAAAACATTTGCAATGTACATTTGAAAGAAGTAAATTTGAACTTCTTTGGAAAGTTAATGATCATAGACCCTTATATTAAAAGTCACTCTTCAAATAAACAACATTAAATTTATGACTGTTCAATTATGTATTTGTTATGGGATCCCACATTCCAGACAATCGGATATTGCTAAACTGAATGGTTTCTCACTAACAACCGAGCTAATAGCAAATGTTTACTTCTGAGCTAATCTTCCCGCTCTATCATTTTCCTTGTGGGCACAGTTAGCTGTAATACGCTTTGCAGTACTTAATGACACCATTCCGCAAGACAGTGACAGGTTGATGGCCTATGGTTTTTTAATGAGCTGGCAATGTTGTCTGTCCCTGCTGTTCTCCCATAAAACCCAAGCTGGAGTGTGATGAGACCGGGGATTTGGGCCTTGCCATTCAGGAGACTGAATGACAAGACACTTGGGACCTGTTTTTAGGCTGGCTGTGACCGATGTCTCCAGATTTATGTGGCTAATGCTTGAAGGTAATGTCAATAATACCGAGAACAATTGTAGTTGTCCAGAAACCGCCTCACTCTGAGGAATTAATGTTCGCTTCCTGCCCAAACGTTAAACCAAATTTTGATGAATGCGAATGTCACTGTTTTTGCACATTGTGTTGTTTTGCGAGCAGAATGAAATGAAATGAATGAAAAATTTTATTATTGAAAAGAAAACTGACAGTTTAACATTATCTTTACAAAAAATGTATATGGTGCAACTAACATTTTTTAGCAACTAAAAAAAGAGATAAAAAGTAAAGATAAAAAACCCTTGCAGTCCCCCAAAAGCCTACGCTAAGGTGCATTTTTTCACAGAAATTTCAGATAATTTAAAGTTTTCATGAAAGAACCTGAATGTTCAGGTTTTAAAATATCATGGGGTTTAATTCTCCAAAAACATAATGGCATTTATGAATTAATAATTGATGCTTTTAGTTTTATGACAAATGCGCATGTGGCTAGCTAGCTCATGGTTTTGCTCATTTTGTTGTTTTGCTAGCAGACCCATGCTTTCCCATGGTACTTTAAGCGTCAGTCATCATGGTTAACCATTGTTGTTTTTACATGCCGCACCACAGATCATCGTTCAGCTCTTTACCAAACATCCAATAGACAGTGTCACACAGCATAACAGACTACACCATTAATCCCTACGAGACCCAGCGTGAAAAAAACGAACGGGTAGCTCTGGGAACAGTGGATGGGGCGAGTATGGTTTTGAAACATGCTGAAATCATTTGGAAGGAATACTTCAAAATAAAGGGGTGTGCTTGCGTAATCTCATGAGGAAAGAAGGGTGGTGTGGTCGCATTCTGTGAACCTTGTGGTCCAAACACATGCCCCAGCTTCAGGGAGCAAATATGACAGAGCTCATGGGTTGATGCTCACCATATGGGTTCATGTGGTCACCGGGCATTTGAGGAGGGGTGAGGCCCTGCTGGAAGGGATCGGTGCTGTAACCGTTCTCCATGGCAACCATCTGTTGCTGGGCTGGAGCCAATGGTGTGTAGGAGTTCATCATTCCCTCCATCCGATTGGACATCACCTCTGGAGGGGGGGGGGGGGGGGGGGGGGGGGAAGAAGACATTGATCAGCCCTTGCAACATTCTCACGTTAAACATGACTGACGTCATCTCTGCAAACTGGAGGCCGTAGTTAGTTTAACAACTGTACATAATGCAAAACATTAATGCTTTGTTTTGTAAGCACTGTACTTTCTGTGGATTGGGTTTCTCCAAAAATCAAGGCTGGGTCTGGTATCTGGCCTCGAAATCAAGTTGAATTTCATGAAAACTAACAAACAAGAAACACTCTCGTTCTGTAGAGGGAGAAGACGCTGTGACACCAGCCCTATAGGGCAGTTCTCTATGAGTCACACACAATGCCGAGGGTTAGGAATGACTCTTGTGGCTTCCAGTCTGGAGCCCACCATCTCAGCCCTCTGCTTTTGAGTGGTGAGCTCTCGCAAGAAAGATGTCTGCAATTCATTTCTACAGGCTTCCACAAGTTTCCATTACATCTTCTACTCTGATGCAAATACATCTGATGCTGAGTTTCACCACACTGACATTTTGCTATATGTCTATGTGGTGTTTTTAATATGCTTTAAGCAAACCAAGCAAAAATTCATCTGTGAACAACGTTGCAGAGTATTTTATTCTTAAAATGGCAGTGATCTAAAGACAGTCTCAAAAACACGGTTTGAAATCGCTGGTGTTTATTATGTCACAAACCTTATAACCAATCACGTCCAAGTTTACACATGCTTTAGCATTTCATTACCAGCTGAAAAGCAGGGGAGTCTCAAGAGAAGCTAGGTTATCCCACTATGTTTTGATTTGAAAATTGGGTACATTTAGCAATATAGCATTTGACTGATTTATATGAACTATACGAGTTTCTCCACCTAAGTTGTTCAAAGTGTTTCTAAGAATGCTAGAATTTTTTGAAAGCGGCTCTCTGACTCTGAGATGCGAACGGGAACATATTTTGTGTAACATTAGCGACATCATTAGCTGTTTGATAACGCAGTCAAGCAAAAGGCTAATCATAATAATTACCGTTATGTGTCCAACGTTGCAGAGAGCGACATATAAAACGCATTACCAATCCGATACATCGACTTGTAGAAGAGCCTGTATAATTCAATTTAAACTTTTTTTAATGGTTTTAAAGTTTTTATGACCATCCACAAAGTAAGATTTTCAAAGAAAAGATTTTGTTTTAATGTAAGTTTAAATCTATTTTTTCACCCCCTTTTCTTTCTGTCTGTGACCTACATTAAGTTGTAAGATGTCAGGAAATCGTATAAATGCCCTTGAACCACAAAATGACACAGCAAAGTCTTTTCTAGAATGTTTTCACACCAATCACTGGCCCCACAGCTGAAGCTATTGGAAAGCTGACACTTATAACCAAGACAGATAGGATTTACGATAACAAATATAACGATGTATTAACCATGGGGCTCCATCGGATGACATATTCCAGCCCAATTCCATGATTCATGACATCATGGCCTCGCTTTGGTATTTCCCAAAGGGGAGTCTGACTTCACAAAACTTCTCAGTATCCCAGACCACCAGAATAGTTCATCTACACCTAGCTGTCTCTCTCAAGCATCCCCATCACCCTATCATTTTCTTTCGTTTCTCTGAGAAAAGATTTCTATTGGTTCATGAGGGTAGGGTTCATGACCAAAGATGGATCACTATCTGACTTGAATTATCCCATTAAATGTGACACAGCCAAAGACCACAAAAGTGCTGAAGCAAACGCAGATAAACTAGTGTCAAAGTGATGACTTTACACTTCTGATGTTCGGCAGTGATCTTTTTGCTCTACACAGCAGAGTCAAAGCTCCATAAAGGAATGCATCGTGAGAATAGTCCAACATCGGTCTATAACATAAAAGTATTATTGCTTATGGTTTATCACTGAAGATGATTCAATGATCGTCTGGATTATGGCTTTGCAGGGGAGCAGGCACAAGGGAGTCTGTTCAGCAATAAAATGTCAATATAAACCTTGAGTTTTCCAGAAAATTAAGACAGGAAGACAAGCTCTTATCTCAAAGAACAAAACTCATGTTTATATGTCTCCTTAAGGATCTAAAATGTAAATAAAAATGTGTTAACAGCTCTTAAGCAATATCATACATTCAGTAGAATTAACATGTTTGATTATTAAAATGTAGTCTTCCTAGGTACACCAACAAAAAATGTATAGCTATAAGGACATAAAATGTTAACAGACTTTGTGCAAACATTAAATTAAAGGTCTTACATTTTTCAAACAATGTTATTAGCCATAAACCTACAGTCATGTTGGCTTTAAATGTTTGGGTTATTCAAATTTAAGCCTCAAGTACAATAAGGCTTTATCCAACACAGCCATAAGAGGGAAATGTGTTCTCTGTATTCAAACTTTATCTCTAAAGTAAAACTGCATTATGATGATTTCCAGTCTCTAAAGAGAAACGCAGAGAGAGCGAAGAAATAAATATGACTGATGGAGGAATGGACTCCACTGCCTTACAACAAATATTTGTACAGGAATTAAGACTCTTGAGCTGTAGAGGAAACATTTGTCCTCCTCCATAGAGCTTGGAATAATATTCTTCACGTTTCCATTTTCCAGACAGTCTCATCCAAACTCATCTGTTACAGAAGCCCAGTTGGATAGTCACAGCAACATATTAACTGTCGAAAAGACACTACTTTACGGATTAGATTTTTAACACTCGAAAATGAAGAATTAGCCTTGTTGCATTGCTTAAAAATGGTATTAATGCATGGAATGTTGCCAAGCATGATCAGAAACTTAAAAACATGAAGGCCGTGAACTCCATGAGTGTGAAGATCACAGACGCACAGTGGCTCATCCTTTGCGCCCGGCTGCATGGCAACTTGAGACAACCGCTTTACTGAAACTGGGATGCTGGGTCACTTCCAGCAGGGGAGGGAACGGGAAAGTGGAGGCAACTTCAATGCGCTTATGCTGTAAATTAATTCATCCACCTCCACACTTCCTCCCACACACAAGGGTTGCACTCGTTTTTCGACCTAATCTACAGCGACCAGTGGTCAGCGTCTGTGTCGCTCGCCCCGTTTTTGGGAGGGTGGACACAACTCACACTGATGATGTGGAAGGAGGTCAGATGGGATACCTCACGTTCTACTCTTGGATATTCTTTCAAACAATGAATTTTGACCAGTTACAGCTAGATGGAGTAAAACTCCCTATAAGATGCCCGCACGGAATCTGCGCTCACTGAAATCAGCAGAAAATTCTACAGTTAAAATTGTACAAAAATGTGTTCTTTTATTAAATGCTTTGGGTAATCTGATTTCCAGATGCATTTAAAACATTTCCCCACGCAATTACAAAAACGCAACAATACGTCTGGAGATTGGAGATAAATGCTATTTATGTTTGTTGATTTTAAACAAATCATCTTAAAGTTGTTTTTCGGACCAATCTGGTTGCCTTCGGGTTCATATTAGGACATTTTACCTTGGCCCAGCCTTTGGGAGTTCTGCTGCTCCTGTTGCTGCTGCTGTCTCCGCGCCAACTTCTTCATCTGAAAAAATAACGATAAAAGCACAATCAGAAAACTTCGCGACTCCCAGACCAACTCTCGGCTATCTAAAGAGAGATGCTCCTTGTTGTTCACCTCTGCTTGAACTACGCCAAGCTTGATCTGGCTGCATTATATTATCCACAGCCTTTTGAAGATAAAATCAGTGCTCTGAGGTGGGTTTCAGACGCTAACGTAAGAGCATTATGGATGTGAATACATCTCTCTCGAACTCTTGGGGAGTTTTTTGTGGAATGCGTCGAGAGGTTAAGCTTCAGGCAGATAGCGACTGAGATTTGCTGTCTCGAGCCTCATTCGCTCTTTCCCTTTTGGCAGCGGTTGCGAGGACTTTAGTGCGTTGTTGGAGGATTACTTGCAAATTGTTGTGTTATCTGGTCCTTGGATGTACATTATCAGGTTTGTGCAGGTAATACTGGATGATTAATAAGGTAGTCACCTTAGCTCTTTGGTTCTGGAACCACACTTGGACCACGCGCACGCTCAGGCCTGTCTCCGCAGCCAGCGTCTCTCTTACCTAGATTACACACACACAAAAAAGAATTTATGTCTTTAGTAGAGAGTCTGTGTATTATATATGGAAAGAGTGTTTAAGTTTTCAGAGACTTTATCTCAAACAATGTGACTGTACATCTCACTGCATATCTTGCAATTGCAACTTTTTTGGTTAGTGCAACTTGACCTTACAATTGCAACTTCATATCTAACAATAGCATCTTGATATTTCACAATTGCTACATTTTATTGTTAATTTGACTATTTATTGCAATGTGACTTGACATCTCACAATTGCAACTTCATTTATCACAATTGTGACTATTTTAATGTTACTATATATTACAATTGCAACTCTCAATCAAAACTTGTTAATTAAAACTCTTAACTGACTCGCAATTGTGACTATATTGCAACTGCATATCTTGTAATTGCAACTTTTTCTCATAAGTGTGACTTCATGTCTTACAATTGCAATTTTATTTCGCATAACTGCGACTTGATATCTCATAATTGTGACTTCATATCCCACAACTGTGATTTCATTTCTTGAAATTTTGACTATTATGACTAACTTTATGTGACTACATGTTACAGTGTGACCATGCATCACAACTAAAACATTTTAATTTCATACATTGTTATTACGTGCTTTATTTCACGTAATTGTGACTATCACTACTTTAACTTTATATCTCACAATGAGACTATTTCCTATTTAAAAATGTATCTGGTAATTTTCTGTTTTATTTGATCTGAGTCAGAAATGACTTCCATAGAAAGAGAAAGGAAAGTGATATCTAGAGGAACTCACCTTCCGGCAGGGTTTGGAAGACACCTCAAACGATGCCTTGAATGCGCGTCTCTGCTGCGTGGTGAGGATGGTACGTGGTCGCTTGGGTCTTCTTGGGTCTTTCCCATCATCTCCCTTCCCAGTGCCTCCTGAGCCCTTTTCCGGCTTGATATCCAGTTCCTCATCTTCGCTTTTCTCTGGAAGGAAATCCATCATTCAGAAGAATCAGTATTTACTTTTAAAACTCAGCAACTTTTTGACAACCCACTGATAAATAGATGTTTTTGTTCTTTTCAATTTTCGGAGATTCAGTCACAGTATATCCATAATGAAAGGAGACACATGTGGTTTTAATACTTTTGTTATCAATTTATTAGTGCACGAGTGGGCCACATCCACTGCAAGACTGCAACTCTGACTGTGAAGTATGTGAATTTGTCATTGGACTGGACATTGTGTCATTTAAAATTAATAGCGCACAGCTTTGGGTGTATTACACTATATAAATCTTATTACACTGATAAGAATCCAACACACAGCGGATACAACGTTTTGGGGGAAGGTATGAACGTGGAGTACTTATGGGAAATGAGGTCTAATATCCAGGGGAAGTGAAACAGATAGCAAAACCACAAATTCAAACAGTGTACATGCTCACAGAACATAGGGCAAAAAAAAAAAAGTCAAATCAAACTATACAAGCACAATTTAAGCACACAGATCAATTAAGTTCAATTTGATATCTCGCCTCACATCACAAAATGTACACTGCCTGTTCATATGAACTAATCAAAGTGTCTCAATTAGTCTTAGGTGATCCTCGGGCGGGTTAATCAAGCCTGCCCTGTGTCGTGGTAATCTCTCTCAGTAGGTCCAGCTAATGTGCCATATTCACAAAATGGCTCCTGGCTTTCATACTGTAATTATTATAGTCAAACGGGGGATTGGCTTTATTGTTCAGTGGGTGGAGGTTTCATCCAATAAGCCACATCAGCTTGTGTTTTATTGAATAATAATAGTAATTAAAAAAAAAGGTGCCAAACTCCATAACGTGGCCCAGTTCAAAAGTTAAAAACCCAAATGGGCACGTTCCCAGCGTGACTGTTTTTCGAGATTAAGGGCTTCTGCAATTTGGCACCAGTGGCTTTTGTGGCATCAGCAGTGAACATCTCTGGCGATTAGGCCTGCAAATGGTTTGGCCTTTTTAAGTAATCAGCGGGAGATACAAACATGATGGTCCTCTCTCGCATCTGTTTCTGATCTCTTTTTCTGTCAGTAGTGTGGTGTGCTGCAAACCAAATGAATTCCTCTCCATTGCACTTCACTTCTTATGTTCAGGTCAGCTTAAAACCCAAAACCCAAAAAAATAATTCTAACATTATAAATGAAGAATAGAAAAGAGGCAAACGTCATAGAAAGTCAACACAGTCTTGGTGAAGCATCTGGCAAATTTCTTTGCGTTTAAGAGAGTTTGCTGCGTTCTTGCGCACGTTTAAATGAAATCCACATGGGGATGTTAAAAGTGAGGCTTGGTGAGATGCATCATTACGGTGAAGTGAGGGAAAGGGCATCCGATAAGGAGTGAGGGGATGTTGGTGAGCAGGGCCTGAAATCCCTCTTGTCACACAGATTCAAACTCATCTTTTTCCAGCAACTTAACTTGCCAACATCAGACAGCACAGTGTGGCTTCTCTCTGTCAGAACCACTCTTCCTCCACTTATAGTTGTTTAAAGCCACATTCTACACTTTTTGCACACATTCCCCCCTTTCTTTTTCTTCTGTAGAACGTTTTTATTGCCCATACAATGCAAGTCAATTGAAATAAAAGTCAGTTGTCTTGAACCCCACTGGCTTTCATTGTAAAAACAGTTGAAACATTCCTCAGAATATCAACTTCTGTATTTGCAGAAGAAAGAAAGTCTTCGGATATAATAATAATGTTTATGAATACATTGACATCATGGTCTATGGTGTATAGAATAGCCTTTATTTATACCTGAATCTGAGTCATCAGGACTGACGGAGCCGAGCAGGTCTTTCTCCCTCTCATAGTCGCTCTTGCACAGCAGCTGTCCGTCCTTCAGGACAAACTCATCCCCTTTCCGTAGCTGTCGGTCACACACACAGCAGCAGAAGCAGTTGAGGTGGTACACGCACTCCAGCGCCCGCATCACAAACTCTGTGGGGGCGATCTTCTCCAGACACCCGTTGCACTTGGTCGCAAATAACCTGAGAAAGTGACAAAGAGAAAGAGAAAAAATTATAAAATCTCAAAAAATGAAAATAAAAATACAAGGTCAAAACTTTGTTTTGAACCTATTGATCAAACATTTGGGGTCGGTAAGATTTTTAAAATGCTTTCGAAAGAAGTCTTTTATGCTCATCAAAGATGCATTTATTTGAAAAAAAAAAAACAGTAAAAACAGAAATATGGTGAAATATTTTGTACTACTTCAAATAACTGTTTGCTATTTAAGAATTATAAAATGTAACCAATTCTTGTGACGGTAAAGCTGAATTTTGAGCAGTTATTACTCCAGTCTTCAGTGTAACACTGTCAGAAATCATGCTAATAGGCTGATTTGGTGAAGAAACATGTCCTATTATTATGATCAATGTTGAAAACAAAATATTTTTGTAGAAAGTAGGATACATTTTTTTTTTAAATTTGATTTATTTGAATTTAAATTATAGATAAATTACAATAACGTTTCATCTGTTAACATTAGTTAACTTCATTAGTTAATGTTAATCTCAGCATTTACTAATACATGTATCTGTTAACATTATTTAATGCACTGTGATCTAACATGAACATCTAATATTTTATTAACTAACATTAACAAATATTAATATATGGTGTAGGGATATATTGTTCATAGTTATGTTCATAGAAGTAGAACTTCATAAATGTCTTAACTGTCAATTTTGATCTAGTTAGTTACACACACACTGTGTCATTGTTACAATGTAATTATATATTTAAGTAATGAGTAATATTAATTAACAACATGTACTTACAGTACTATAGGGTTAGGGTAGGATTAGGATTTGGTTGAGGGTTAGTTGCATGTAATTATGCATAATCTACAGTTATTGCAATGGTACTGTAAGTACATGTAACATGTAACAAGGACACTGTAAAATAAAGCAGTACCAATTATTTTTTAATCAACATTTTTTTTTTAAATCTCACAACTTTTGGGAGTAATACCTGTACATGTAGCAAACAAACAAATAAATATATATTTAGACTACTTTTATAGTGAAAAAATAACCACATACAGGTTTGAAACGACATGACGTGAGGCGAGTAAATAATGACTTTTAACATGAGAGTAAAGAGTCAGAAGGCATCACAGCACTGTGAATGTCTTTACATATGCTTGTCCATCATAGTTTGGTGATTAAGGGGGCAGGGGGCATGAGGCTGAGCCCCTGAGTGATCTGCTTTGACACTGGCTCATCTGTTAATGCACCCTGCATAACCCCTCAACGCTTCAGCAGAACCCAATGGGAGGAAATACGGGATCACCTCTCGACCCAACGCACCAGCAAACCTCAATCAGCGGCGTGGGCCCTCAGCTCCACTGGCTTTACCCCACTCACTGCAGTGATTAGACAGGCTCCACCGCCACTCACACAATGATACTGAAACGGGAAGTTATTTCTTAGAGAAGATGGCTTAAAAAAGTGTTTGTATTTTATTTCACGAGATATCGGCTAGGAATCAAACAACAACACTATTGATCTGAGAAAATAAATAAATATACAATAATAAAATTGTATGCAACTTTACACTATATCGTTGTGAACCTGCATCTTCATCTCCTGTCAGATATACTCTAAAATCATACGCCGTGCCACAATACATGTCTGTTTACATAACAGACCGCGGCCGCCCCCGCAGCCTTCATTTCCTCTAAGGGTGTCGATAAAATCATTTTGCTTTCATTACAGGCAGAGATATTGCCATCTCGCTCTCATCTTCTGAGGTTCAGCGGGAGCCCACCTCTACTGGAAGCGGGTGTGTGTGACAGTGTCCAGCCCATAAAAGCTGATTTATTAGCCTTGGTTCTTTTGTTTGATCTGGCTGGTAGGACAGCTGCCCCGGCGCTTGTGCGTATCTCTGCGTTTCATCTGTGGCATTGTTCATCGGGGAGGGAGAGACAGGGAGAATGCCCATCATCATATTCAGTTGATGGTGGACAGGGTTGGTTGACAGTGATGAATATGTGTTAATATGAGTTCAGATGAATATGTGTAAATATGGTGGGTTTTGTGATGGTAATTTCATTGTGAGATGGTGATGGGTGACTGATAATGACAACACGCTGGACACACGACCAGCTGCATCGCTGTTTGTTGGAGTTTGTATAGCTGGGTACTTTTTTTGTCGTGACTGTCGTTGTGCACGTCAGCGTTTCTACGGGCGTCCTTTGAGCTGTCACAAGAATAAACCGACGTAGCATATAGTATATGGAATATTATAGTTTATAGCATATGGAAATGCCTTGTCATTTATGGAGCTGCATCATTATTAATGCTGGAAAAATAACTGGCAAATGCTCATTGGAGGATACTGTAGGTTGGTAACTATTTTCCAGATTTTGGAAATTACATTACAATATAAATGTGTATCATTTTTCCCACCATAAAGGAGGGTCATCATATTTAGGGTTTTGGCATCAAAAAGTTTAACAACCTCTGTTTTTTTGTTTTTTTTGGAGTATAACAATATGGAGCAGGCTGTACATAAGCTTATAATCTTTTATTTATTGTTGGACAATAAGAAGATTAGAAGATTTTGATTTGCCAGTGGAAAACTATTAATCCTAACTAAACTGTTGGCATGTAGACAATTCTCTTGTGCTCATGGGATATTCATCTACCTGGCTCCGTTTCTCCAATTTGAGTGAAGGAAGCAAATGAATATTTCTAAGGATTACACCTTCATCATTGTGTGTTTAAACACAGCCTGATCTGTTGTGGTTACTCCCTATTGTTCAAGCAATTATGTCCATACAGATTTCATTAATCACATGAAAATAGATTTTTTTTTTTTTTCTCCCAGCAACAAATCAAGTATTGAGCAAGTATTGAAGATTAGCATGGTTGTCATTTTTTGCATGAAGACCACAGCACTGTGATATGATCTTCTGAAACATCTGTAAAGAACATTAAAAAAAGATGAGTGGGTAACTATAACAAGATGATTTTGCATATTCCATCATATTTATGGAATCTCTGCAATCTAAACACATACAAACATACAAAACTTTCATATTAACCGATGGCTGACACAGTATTTTAACTAGATTAACCAGTTACATGCCAGATCTGTCAAACAAGTCAAACAGAATAATGGATCTGTCATGACTCAGTCCCAATCAAATGTTTATTCAACAATGTGAATCCGCGTCAAAGATTCCAGGGCGATAAAGGCCGGAAAGCACAGGAAATGAACCCTTTTGAGCAGTGGTGACACTTTCTAGTTTCGCCCGCTCACCTCGACGCCGCCCCGCTCTCAGGATCCTTCTCATCCAAATGAAAACATTCCCTTTCATCCACCTCTTTTCTTCTCACCTCCTTTTCCCCCACCCGTCCTAATCTTGTAAGCCATTATTTTTCTATTTCCCCTCTCTGTCACTTTGCATTATTTTTGCTGCTGTAATTCCCATTTGTTCCTTCTGGAATCTTCCTGTCCTGGCTTTGTCCCGGCATCTAATCCGGACTTTTTGGCTGTCGTCAGCCCCCCTGACCCGTTCCCCATTCTCAGCGGGACCTCTGATGGAATAGCCACGCATGACGCCCCTGCTATAGCAACCACACCTCCGCAGGAAGGCGACGGCTAACTTTTCGGATGGGCAGAGAAAGCCTTTCACAAGCTGGCAGCAGAAGTAAATCCTTCTTGGAGGAACAAGGGGAATTAGCAGGGAGCAGTGGAGTAGGGATTTAACCCTACCCCTTTTTTTTTCTTTTGAAAGGCACAGTCACTTCAACTCCCACTGATCGCCACAATCAAACAGGGCAGAGGAGGGGGTAAAAGAAAAAGAGAGAGAGGGGGTGAAAGAGAGCAGCCCAGTGAATGACACAAGCAGTGGATTGTGGAGGAGCCCCTAATCCCACTTTAATACCTTTCCAAGTTCAGCGCCGAAAGAATGCGCTTTAAAACAACACCGCAGTGTGAGCAGGCGAAGGCCAACCAGGTTGGGGGTGGGGGGGTGGGGGACTTTCAATCCCCCGTAACATTACCTGATTAGCCTGGGCAAGCAACGGAGAATGGGTGCGGAGGGGAACACCAGACCGGACAGATAGGACGGACGTACTAGGATGCTACGAGTCCTCTGGAGGGGATTTCTGTCCTGTGGTCTGAGATGAAAGCACAAGAGAGACTAGAGTCTAGAAAACCACAGTTGAGACACATCTGGGCCTTTTTAAACGATCTGCCTCTACAAACTCAATAAGGAAAAGTACTACCATCGCACACATAACACAAGATCGTGTCTGTCTGTAGGGCTATCTCACCTTTCCTACTCTAGGTCTTGAGGAGCAAAACGATTCTGAAGAGTCATTTACATTTTGTATTAGCAGACACTAACAGCTCAGTTCCAAAATCGAATTAGCTGCTTATTGAGACCTGTTAAGATGCCTTCGAAAATACCTCAATAATAATATTGTATAGCACCTTCTAACAAATCAATTTGAAATCAATCGGGAGTCGAGTCACCAGAGTTTAAGTTGCTGCCTATGCAGAGCAAATCAGTTTTCATTCTATAGGAATGCATGTTAGGCAATAGACAGCAAGGCGGCTGAATAGGTTGATAAACAGAGCTTATTGTGGATACTATGATGAGAGTGAATGTGTGTATGATGAATCATAAAGGTGAGATTACAGTGCCAAGACTGTCAAGTCTATTGAGTTATTAATTCAAATTACAACGAAAAAAGACTCAGACTAAACAGGATTGGGGAGGGGGAGACTGTAAAGTCCTTTAGACACCCAATTTGTTTGTCTTGAGGATGTCCGCTCCCCACCAAACACCTGAGCGCACAGATTAGCAGATAAGACCCTCACATTTGGATCAACAGGCACAATTCATGCAGCGCGGTGCCAATATTGATTCAGACTCTCCCAGACCAAGACCCCACAAGTCAAAAAAGAGATAATCCACACAGATGACTTTGGGAAAGATCATTATGTGCTTCCAGGCTCTCATACTTCAGTGTAGCCGCTGGTTGATCATGGATTAAGACTGTGTGTTCAGCCAGAAGAAATGTCAACCATTGGAATCTCAGCGCAACAGGTGCTCTAAAACCAGAAAGTAAACAAATTTAATCTATACAGTCAAACCAAAATTTATTCAGACACCTTCAACATTACTCACATTATCACAGTTTAGTCACTATAGTTTTAAGAAATGGTAATAAAATATGAACTCAGTTATCAAATCAGTTGATATTTCACTGGTTTGGGCCATCCTTCTGTTAGACTGTCTCACAAATAGAATGAATAGCTGTCAGCTGTTAAATTTAAGTACACAATTACATAATACCAAATTAGGTCAACCATTTGTTCAGTCTGTGGTGTAAAAAGGTCGCATTAGCAATTAAAGAGAAAACACTTAAACAAAACATGGTTTTGTCTGAATAATTTTTGGTCCCACATTTTTCTGATAGTCCACTGTGTGAAGAATTTTTGGGTATATTATTTCACAGTTTACTTTCTTTTGCTATCCTCACTTACATAAATGAACTATAGTGTCCTGCACCCACTAGTCAAAAAATATATACAAAATTATGTCTGAATAATTTTTGGTTTGACTGTATATATTAATTTAAGGGCATTGTGCCTACAGCATGTGCACATTGGGCCCATGGGCTCATTGGGCTCACTGCAGGTTTGAATCTGGCTTGCGTTAAGTGCCGATCTCATTCCCCTGTTAAAGGCAAAGGACCCCCAAAATACTGTATTCTGATCTTTACATTCCCTGTTTTCTGGCATTATATTTTTCCTGCAGGCTTTCTGCGTCTTGCACGGGCAGAGCATTTGACAGCTCATCAGAGGGAGAAATTTCTGTGAGAAGAAAAACAAAAACGAAACAGGCCCAGAGTCTAGGCCCTCATCTTCCAATTCCTCACAGAGCGGTTGCCGTCGGAGTACGTATATTCTCTTTGAACAGCTTATGAGCAACTTAAAGTGTGACAACATCTTAAAGCTTTCACCACATGTTGCCAATGATTTCCCGACCACTAAAGACCTTTCCCTCAATGCCTCTAACTCGCTGATAAGGATCACATACCCAGAGGAGATTAAAGATGAGTCTAGAGTAGGGAGAGAGGTGTGGGGGAGTGTGCGGCTCGATAATCGTCGTACATTTAGGAACACATGCTCTCATCCCCACCTATCCTCTTGTCTGTACTGAACATGCAGGGAACGAGAAAAAAAGAAGAAGAAGCCTGTAACGATTTCGGAAAGGATTCTTATGTCACCACATTTCCATCAAAGGCTCTGTCTAACAGCTGTAAACAATCACTTTGAAGACAGTGAGTCCCCCCCAGGCTTCTTCAACCGAGCCCCCCAGGCCTGTGATGTGTTCTGGTCATGTCAGTCATGAAGACACAAACCCTGAGGTGTTGGAGGAGGGGGCCGGTTGAAGGAGACTTGTCAGACTCTGCGTCAGGTTGCTACCTGGTTACAGGCTATATGGCTTGCATGAGCTTTTTTTCCTCTTTTTTTTTATGTGACATAGATCCCAGGCTATTTTGTCTCCTGGAGACCAACACAGAAAGAGAGAGACAAAGAAAAAGAGTAAAAGAGAGCAATTTAGGGCAGCTTCACAGTTACAGATTCAATTTGAAAGACGTGTGAAGTAGTAAAATCCTTTTTGGATGCTAAAAATCAAAAGATTATTGTCATACTGTATTTTTAAAAATTCAAGAATTAGATATAGGTGAAGCAATGTTATGTAACATTTTATGTTTCTGTGTCTCATTCTGCGATTTACAAAAAAAAAAAAAAAATCAACAGATGCATTCTGGGAAATGTAGTGTTCTTTCATCCAAATTTGAAATATGATAAAATATATACACTAAATACAAACATCTATAGATGACCTATCAGACAACAGCCCATCCATTTACCTACACAATCCATCCATCCATCCATCCATCTATCTAGATATACTGCACATTTTTGCATTTTATAATCTAAAAGACCATACAATTAAAATACATTTATATTACTTAAGTAAATATGAGCACAAAAAAATGCAGCCTGTGAAACAGAGTACAACTCCAAGCCAAAACCGAGACTTGGTTGTGAACGACCAACATAGATAAAGTTTCTACTGGTTTAGAGTGCCATAAAATCATTGCTCTTTAATATTCTTTAAGAATAACTGCAACACTTTTACCAATTCGGGGGGAGAGATTAAATGCAATTGATCATAATTCAAGTCCTTAAACTTTAAACACAGACTAAAAAATGCTGTTTCATTAGACAAATACCATAATCATTAAAGTAAAACTTCTCTTTAATAATCCATGAGGAAATGGGCCTCTATTACTGCTTAGTATCAGCGTTTCTTTTCGGCGTGGAGAGATTACAGTGTGAACTAATGAAGGCAAATAAAGAGTGTCTTCTCGATACTCCCCTGGGCAAGCTCAAGTCAACGCTAAGAGCTGCTTAATCACCTCCCTCTCTATACTAAATTAGCATAGTAATGGGCTTTAAATTGAGGCTCTTTGTTTTTTAATTAAACTCCCAGCAGGTAAAACTAAAACACATTAGACAAGAATGTGCACCTTCATTACTGGCCCAGAGGTGTTTCAAACAATTTTTGGTCTCTCTCTCTCTCTTGAAGAACACTGTGGGAAGATCTCAGAAGACACGTTTCATCTCTCATTTTGTCCCCTGTACGTTTAAAATATCTATCAAATTAGAAGCAAACCGTTTTTGAAGCTTGTGGGGTGTTGATGATATGCCTTGTGGCTAACAAATGGCTCATAAGCCGCTGAATGAGTCACCATATCGGCAAAGAACGTTCTGTGATCATCTACCTCGTCGTGATGGATAAGCGGATTTGTCTAGACAGGTTCTCCTTTGGTCTATGACACCATTGTCTTATGCATCTAAGAATGCTGGGAGGTTTTTAGCGCAGGTAGGTGGCTGGCTGGCTGGCTAGCTGCAGGGATTGTTATTCATATTTGTTTTGCAACAGCTGATTTATTACCCCTCAGAATTCAACACCTGAATTGCTATATGCGGTACAAAGGAGCTTACATGAATTCCCACAATCATGAATCTGCCATTTAAGACTATTGAAACGATCAATGAGGTTCACAAAACATCTAATCACCGCAATCAATGTGAAAAAGATAAATATCGATGTCGCTTTACAAAATCAGATTTACAGCTATCAGCATTATCATCATACACATTACACTGGAAACTCTCATTATATAACATATTTCATGACCAATCTGTGTTTTTGAGTGTGCTTTAGATCTTTAAACCCATGTGATGTTTGAGGACTTTAATGAAATTAGTGCCTCAGGGTCCTATCTGTCCTATTCTTTTGGAAAGTGGTTATGTGACATGTTAAATTTTCTCTTTCTGTTCACAGAAACACATGTTTCGTGCGGCTTCTGTTATACATCTGACAGGATAATATTCCACGCATGGCTGAAACTCCTTTATTGATCTGACAAACTGAGCGGTATCACACAACACGAAGAGATATATTCAAAAATACGGCACATTTTCTACCTGGTTGAGCGGTTAAATTATTCTCAGGCGCGATCATCAAAAATGCCCATGAGTAATGTTATGCTTTCTGCTCCGATGAACTGAAAGACGAAGAAAGTTGAGGGGTCATTCGCAAAGGTGGGAGGCACGGCTGAGGGAGAGTATCAGTGTCCAAACATGTCTACACGCTTACCTCAATGCCTCTCAGCGAAACATGGGGCCAAGTGCAACATTCACAGACTGAGTTAACACAACTCAAGCTGTCTTAACATATTTGTGTCAGAAAATTGGTGCAGAAAAGTCCATCTATTACTCCATCTATAAATTCCTGTGGACACAGTAGCTCTTTTTCAAGACCTAGAGAGCCACATTGATGCCTATATAAGCAGATGCCTTCTAAGGTGGCATCAAACACATAATGGAACATCACATATATATATATGATTACAATAGTATATTCAGACAATATAAATAATGTCAAAAGTGGAAACCAATGATCAAAAACATACATTTACACACAAACTGACTACCATCCGCAACTTTCTTTATATTTTAGCTCAACTTTCACAGAATGGAACACACAGGATTGTGGGAAGGATACATCTATGCTCTATGAGAAATTCTATCAAATGAAGGTATATGGCAGAAGACAGGAAGTAAAGCTAACATTGGATTTATACATGTCTTGATGCCTTATTACCTTGCTTCTGTCCTCCGAAGGCAGCATTTTTCAGCTTTTGGACGCAGCCAACATGCAAATGCCGCCTATACTTCCTGGAACAGCTTTTACTTTTATCATGCTTTAAATGCTGTCTATGTAGGCAGCATACTAGGTTTCAAGTGGCACACTATTCAAAGAAAAAAAAAAATCTGCATTTATAATATATCGTTCAAAAGTTTCGGGTCAGTAAGAGTTTTGAATATTGTATCTCTATGACCACCAAGGCTGCAATTATTCGTTAAAAAATACAGTAAAACTGTAATATTACTGTAATATAAAATACATTTTTAAAAACATCTTTACTGTCACTTTTAATACGGAAGATTGTTTCTGCCATTGAATTACTTTTTTTTTTGTGTGACTTTTTCATTGCAGTTTCAATTTATATTTCACAACTCTGAGTAAAAACGTCAGAATTATAATAAATATAATCTATAAATGATTTTAAACGATAATTATAAACAAGTTGTAAACTTTAAAATATCTTTTTTGAATTGTGAAATATAAACTTGGCAGAAACATGGCAGATTTCATGGCAGAAACAAGCTTCCAAACATCTCATGTGTTCTTGCTAAATAACGTATTCGCTGGAAAAATCAGAGAGAAGGATGAGTGTGGAAAGATGGCCACACTGATATGAAAAGGATATGTGAGCGTTGGAGGTTGAGTACACAGCTAAGCCTGGGCATCCGGCAGACAGGTACACAGTGTGTGTTTGGACAGCTGTAGATCTCAAGTGAGCATGCTCAATTCAGAACCACGTCTCCTGTGTACAAACAGACAGTGCTGCTTCTCACAAAACATGAAAATAAAGAGGGATTGAGTGGGCGCGAGCATGAGGAAACTTATGCAAGAACTGACCAATCTGAGTCAGATTTACAATAAGTCAAATAGTCAAAAGAGGTTTGAGACTTTCTGATTACAATATTAGATGATCAGACAGCATTCATATCGTTTCTAGAAAGTAAAGAAAGATTAAACAAGCCTAAGGGTGTTAACCGGTCTATTTTGATGGTTTTAGAGGGACACTAGACTGGTTACTGGTCTTAAAGGGATAGTTCACCTAAAAAATGAAAATTAGCCCAAGATTTACTCACCCGCAAGTCATCCTATGTGTATATGACATCCTTCTTTCAGACGAATACAATCGGAGTTATATTAAAAAAAGTCTGGCTCTTCCAAGCTTTATAATGGCAGTGAATGTCCGTGTCTGCATCTATCCATCAAGTTCCACGCGGCTCTGGGTTGTTAATAAAGGCCTTCTGAAGCGAAGGGATGTGTTTGTGTAAGAAAAATATCCATATTTAAAACTTCATAAAGTAAAATAACTAGCTTCCGGCCAAATGAACATACGGATTCCACGTAAGTCTAAAGCGCAACTTATGCGAGTAATGTGACGTACTGCTGAAATTTACGCTACACCTTGACGCACTACGCTACTTCCGACGACACAAGTTGTGTAAGTTGCGCTTTAGGAGTGAGTAGACTGCATATTGCCGTTTGGCCGAAAGCTTGAATTTTACTTTGTAACGTGTATTTTCCTTCCACAAACTCATCGCTTTGCTTCAGAATGCCGGGGTTTATTAAGCAGTGTGGATTACTTTTATGATGGATATCTAGCCTGGTTAAAACCAGACCCTTCTCAGTTTAAACTGAGTTAGGGTCTGGTAAAGCTCCATAGACAATCACCAACGGACGTCCTTCAAATCAAATGCTTCTTGGCGCAATTGGATAGAGCTAAAACCAATCAGAGCGATGAAGGAGATGACGTACGCAGAGGGCTCTCGCTAAGACAGTCTATGGCTAAGACCCACCCATTCGTTTAGCCACCAACGGGGCTCGTTGTCATGGGAAGGAGGAGGCGGAAACCGGCGAACATTCACACATTTTAATGACAAAATAAAACAAATACAAAGTCCCTCACGGTCGACTGCCGCCACACATAATAAAACAAAACATCAAATAAAATTCCTCTCTCGATCTTCACCGTCGTCTCTCCTCCTTTTATGCTTCCGCTCCTCCGTGAGAGATCGAGACCGGCCTCACTCACGCCGTTCTCTCACGTACCTCGGCCTCGATCGTCCTGCTCGCTACACTGGTATATCAGACTTTTGCCGAATCCAGTCGGTAAGACAGCGATAACATCTTTTTTAGACATGAAGGCTTCGAGTGTTGTTCTTTGCTCGGGTTATAACGAAAAGGAAATTTTTAAATCGCTTAAAACAGACGCGATAGCTGATTCGAACGAGTGATGTACGACGGCGGCATCCATCTTTGTTGTGTAGGCTACAAAATCCCAGCGCTGTCGTCATTGTGTAAAGCCCGCCACAACGTTTCTGATTGGTGCCGCGATTTCTGCGGACTGGAAATGGGCTTGAATGAGCTCTTTGCCAGACTAACTTTCAGAGCAAATCTAAATTTGCCGGAAGTTGTCTGGGTTTTCCCAGGCTAATGGATATCACTTTTTATTTCAAAACAGAAATTGGCCATTCAGTGCCATTATGAAGCTTGGAAGAGCCAGATATAACTCTGATTGTATTCGTCTGAAAGAAGAAAGTCATATACATGGCTGACTTGAGGATGTAAATCATGGGCTAATTTTCATTTTTGGGTGCACTATCCCTTTAAATGGTATAAGCAGGTCTCCTAACCCAACAGAGCTGATGTTTAGCTAATTCAACTGACTGGATTCTCAGCATGGACATCTAAAAATGTGCTCCTGTAAAAACCATCAATACAGACCAACCTAATGAGCTTGGCTAGGCTGGGAGACCATCCTAAACAACTTATGACCAGCAAACCAGCTTTTAAGAGGTCTCTTTCAGCATGGAAAAGAAGAGATTCATAGATATAAAGATCAGTGAATTTCCTCCCTTTTAGCATCTCCCAAACCCTTTGTCATTGTGCTACAGCATGTTCCCTTGTAAAGGAGGCAGAAGGGCGTGAGTTACGGGCAGAGCTCTGTAGACTGCTCTGCTTCTCATCACAGCGTTCTGCTCTGTAACTCTAGCCTGCAGTAATGCTCATCTCCTCTCTGGCCCCGTTGGAGACTTGACATCTTTACAGCACATGCACTGCAAATGAGAGAGCATCTGAAAGAGAGAGAAAGGGGGGAAGCGAGGGCTCTTGATTCAACTCTATATTTGAAAAAGTATACGGGTAAAAAAAAAAGCTCTCAATGAGGGGAAAAAATGGAAGGAACAAAAGAAAAATGACAGAGGAAAGAGATTTTGTAAAGCAAACAGACAAAGGACTCCCTGTAAAGTTCTCTGTACCTATTTAATAATGCTAATAACTCAGTGGTTCACCCTTCCAAGCCACTTTAAATGAGGTCTAACAGGCCTTCTTGCTGTGCAGGCCACTGCAGACAATCTGCTTATAGTGGGACTAATAACTCTCAGATGGCATAACGTATGCTATGAGCCATAACTTCCTATAGATAGCCTATAATGAAAGGAATATTGGTCAGACCAAATCCTCGGCATTAGCGCCAGTCCCTGGTGGATGCCTTTAGATGAGGAGCATGGACAATGATTGACCACCATATAATTATGACACTTACAGACTGGAAATATGATGAAATATTATTACAAATACTTTTATTCAGCAAGGATGTGTTAAATTGATAAAAAGTGATCAATGTGGCAATGTGATTATATATGCTAATATATATGTATGTCAAATGATTAATCACGATTAATTGCATCCAAAATAAAAGTTTGTGTTTACACAATAAATGTGTGTGTACTGTGTATAATTATTTTATATAAATACATACACATGCTTGTATGTATTTAAGAAATATTTGCATGTATATACTATATATAGATTTATATATAATTTTTATTATATATAAATATAAATATTTTATATATAAATAACACATTTTTCTTAAATATATAAATGCACGTGTGTGTACAAATATATACAAAATAATTTTACACAGTACAAACACATTTATTATATAAACACAAACTTTTATTTTGGATGCGATTAATCGTGATTAATCATTTGACAGCCCTAATATATATATATATATACACACATTTTTTTCTTTTTTTACTTAATATTTTTATATATTTTATATATGCCAATCTAATATTATTTACTTCTATATTTGTAGTTAACTTAAACTACATTAAATTCAATTAAATGTATGAATAATATATAAATAAATATACATAAACATACTTTTAAATCACATCCAAAATCCAACAAAAATGCATTCTAGCATTATGTTTTATAAAAAGGTATCATGAGGTATACAGTATCAAAGTACCACTTTATATCACCAATGCACAGATCTGAAATACTGATCTAGCATACTGTTCCCATCCGTTCCAGAGACGCACTTGAGAAGGAAAACAAAGAGCGGAATTCTTCAGCGCTGAACTGGTTAAAAAGCAACATTTGGAGTAGAGGGCTTCATAATTACTATTGACCCTGGAGGGCCTTCTTCTGAGAAATAAAACAAACAGTAATATAAGGTGTTCTGAAGCGAGGGCTCTGCAAATATGCAAAGGCAGGATTCGGTGGAGAACGTCACGCGTTGGCTCCTTTTCAGGGCAGCCTAATCTGTGGGCCTACACAATATTAAGATGGCTTTGGAGCCACTTGTGACCCAGCTGTTCACTAATGAAAAATTCCTTAGCTCCATACAGAGGCTGGAGAAGCTTGTCTGCTAACTCACCCCAACCCCCTACTCTTCCATGGAGAACCATGCCCTGTCCATCTTGAGGAGTTTACCCGGAATGAATAAATAGTGGATTACCAAAAGCGGAGTCTGGAATGATGCTTGTGCGCGTATGTGTGTCCACCCCTCCCTTCTCTCCGAACCCCTAACTCCCAAAAAAGTGAAAAAGAAGGAGTGTTTACCTTGGTTTTAATTAGCAGGAATGACCCTGTCATTATTTGGATGCTAGCACGCTGAGGTGGGGGGTCTGTTTACGTGATAGAGACTTAGTTTAAGCTGGAAATCAAGAGAATGCGTGGTGACAAGGGCTTAGTCGACGTGGAGATGAACCCAGACTCGTTTGTTTGCACTGTCACTTATTTCTTTATTCCTATAGATTTCTTCTCCTGTTTCAGATGGGGGAACTTCTCCACACCCACTAAGTCAACTGTGACTGTGAAAAAGAATATCACTGTTTATTTCTTTATTATGCCCTCTTTTTAATTAAAAACACTTTCAATTGGTAAACTGGTCATGCTGATGGAATATTATCCACTGTTTTAATAAAGACAGTTCACCGAAAAACAAAAACGTTTAGAAACATATAATTTATAACCTGTATGACATTCATTCATAAAAAAATAGATATTTCAAGAAAGTTGACTGATTTTGTCAAGTCAAAGGTTGTTGTTTTTCGACCCTATTGACTATCATTGTATGGGCAAAAAATTTACAGAAAGAAGAAAGAAAGTCATACAGGTTTGGAAGTAAATTACAGCCGAATTTTCATCTTTGGGTGAAACACTGAAATCAAGCTTCACACGGTTTCTTCTGTGATTTAAGATTGCACTTATCCAATGTGACAAGGAAAAATCATTGATAGGCTTATCTTAAGTTTTGTCTTTTACAACTGACATTCAATAGGAATAATACAATCTTAATGTAACTGTAATATTACATGTGCTTTTACAATTTGTATAGCACTGTAAGGAAAAAGAATAAAAAGAGAAAGAATATTTGACCGTAAAAGTCAATTTAGTCCCTCTTCCCTATTCTTCAACTCTATAATGACACTTAGCGAGATATATTTCAGCAGACTTGACAAGAGCATTCCAAACTTGTGTACCCCCTTCCCTGGCTGTCTTGTCACTGTCTGGCTGAGATGTGGCGAATGCACATTTAATAGACCTGTTTAAAGTCGGTAGCTAGCTGTGAAACGGCAGGCTCTGCAGAGTTATAAAGTCAACAGCTGCTCTCTTGACCCCATGAAAAGCTGCTGAAGAGGCCCATGTCAGTTCACGGGGCAGTGGAAGAGATAGGAGCCGCGGAGGAACGCACGATTTACTGACAGATCGCCACTGGATGATTTTGTAAGGATAATCTCTACTGTGTTCTGAAGGTGCACTAGCAAGGTTTTTATGGTTTTAATCATTTTTGTCATAAGCACTACGAACAAAAGTGCTTAAACTAGCCTGACCTGATTTGCTGGTTTTAAACAAGTAAAAAAAAAAAAAAAAAAAAAAAACCTGCTCAAATCAAATCTGCTCAAAAAGAATAAATTATTGTGTCATTCATTTAATTAATACTTTTATTCAGCAATGACACATTAAATTGATCAAAAGTGATGGCAAAGACATTCAAATTTACAAAAGATTTATATTCCAAATACATTATGTTCGTATGAACTTTCTATTAATCAAAGAATCTTGAAATGTTTCTTGAGCACCAAATTAGCATATTAAAATGATTTCCGGAGGATCCATTGACACTGAAGACTGGAGAAGTTATGCTGAAAATTCTTTACTATCACACTGTAAATACTTGTTTTTTTTTTCATGATTTGTTATTGCAACTTTTTTTCTTTAGTCAAATCAACTTAGATAATTAATGTGGTTCAGATAACATCATATTTTGAGTTTCTATTTATTAAACCAATCATTGTATCAACTCGAACTCAAACTTTTAAGGCAACCAGGTAACTTACTTTTTTAAGTTAAACCAACAATATATATATATTTTTTTTTACAGTGATTAATTACATTTTAAAATATAATAAAATAGTAAACGGTTAAATGAATTTGTAATAATATTCCAAGTCCATATTAGCTGGGAAACCAGCTAAAACATCTTAAACCGTTAAACCACCTAAAACCAAGTTATTTCAGAATGGTTGTTGTATAGTGGCCATTTAGGTTCGGGTTGGTTAGCAGTTCATTACTGTCACATTCATATTGTACATTTATGATGTACTCTGTCATTCATATTGTACTTAACAGCTCCATAGCTAATACAATGACGTTGTAAATGTTGCCCAGGCTTCTATAGCTCAACAAAAGAGGCCAAAATGCCTCGAGAACTTAACCTGAGAGTAACACTCTTAGGTTAGAGATTGTTTTGTACAGAGCCTTGTTGCCATGGCATCACTGGCAGGCTCGCTAGCATTAAAGCCACCAGTGATGAATGAGGAAAAGAAGCTCGGTGTGCGAGAAAGAGCCGGGAGGGTATAGTCAGCGCAAGGAGAGCACACATCCTCCATGATGGATATTGTTAGTAGTTGCGGGCACATATTAACCAAGGCAGTGTCTGGGCTAAAAGTACATGCTAAGACCAGCTGCTACAGGGGAGTAGAGGGCAAAGTTCATGAAGGGATCCTAGTCTTGGTGCATTGCTGCGTTTCACTATGGGAACACAAGTCTGATGGAAATTTGGTGGTGGAAGAAAAATAATGCTACATTTGAGGGGGAAGTGCTTGAGAAAATGAAAAACAAACAAGGTCTTTTTTTTTTTGTTGACAGGATGTTTCGGGACCCAAAGGCTGGAGGATTACCAGCCAGATTAGCATTGAGAAACTATATTTGAATTTGTGCTCAGCAGGCCCCTTCAAAAAGCTCAATTCCAGATTAGGAGGTGTTATGCTGAAAAGCGTCTTTCATTGTGGGGCCGAGTTACACTAGCCAAACAAATATGTCTGCAGTGTGTGGGGCTGGCATGAAATGTGTAGATGTCGCCATGGCAACGATGGCAAAAGTGGGAGCGCATGCAGCGGAGTGAAGAGCGATGGTGGAATGCGGGAAAAAGACACACAAACACACACAAGAGACCATCCGAGACCACCAATGAACAAAGGATGTTTTCCTCTCTTGCTTTTGTTGCATTTTAATGATTTTCTTTGCTGTACTTCTGACTTATATGATAAACATATACTTGTGTATATTGTAGAGCAGGACCCTGGCTATAGTCGTCACATGGAGATAATGTCACAATGGTTATATCCCAGTAAATATAAGGTTTTGAGTCAAAAATGTAAAAACATTATAAAACCAAATTTTTGCACGCTATCTTTTGTCAATTTTTTTTCTGCTTGGTGAATTGTTTTACTATTTAAATTTAACTGGAAAGTCTTATAAAAGGCATATTCCCAATGTGACAACTTACCCCACATATAGTGTGACAACCACGGTTGCCATGTTTGTGTAACAAAACCAGCACAATTTGTCTTCAAAACCCACCCAATCACGGCCAAAACTAGCCCAAATCTCAATAAAAATACGTTCTTTGGAGGGAAAAATTGACAACAGTGCACAAGTAAAACTGATGAAAACATTCCTTGCGATTGTGTTGCATTTTGTTTGTAATGGTGGTAATGTAGAAATTCTTTAAGGCATGTGTCTATACTATATTATAATAATAAATAAATAATAATAATATAAATTAACTAAATTAAATTAATTAAAATAAACCTACCCTCAGCAAAAGTATTCAGACTCTGAGAAGCAAAAAATGAAATATTTCTGGCTACTTCAGTCTTATTTTTTACACGATAATACATTTGAGATTTAGTGCTTAAAAAATAATCAGCGCTGCATGTTTTTAAAAGTGAGCGAAATGCTTACAGTGTCTGCTCTGGATACTTTTGTGAAGGACTGTATCTGTAAAACAGCAGGTGTGTGTGATAGAAGGCATCCAACCATTGTTTCGGCTGGCCAGAATAATGTCCAGAAAGGAGGAGTCAGTCTCTCCTCTGCTCTCTCTGCCCTGAGTCTGGGCCAGTTGGTGAGGCTCCAGGCGTGACGGGGAGCTGGCTGGGTTTGAAAGCCCATCCTCGAGCTGCAGAGGACAGGGTCAGATGTGGAGATGCCCCTGAACTCCTCTGGTATGTGAGGGAGAAATCAGGAAGAGCACAGTGGTAAAGGATCCACCTGGACGCAGAGCAAGGCAAGAAGCAACGGCAGGTCTTCACGCTGAAAGATCCTCATCCATTAACACTGCCATAACATTCTGATCATGATATAGATACCGTAGCACCTATAGTAAATTTTTATGCAAAGTCTCTTTCCTCTCAAACAGAAAAAAACCCGTAATGTCACCATGTTCAATTAATCTGAAATCAAGCAGAACAATACTTCTGAAGGCCGTCATGCATGACCTTTTTTTTTTTTTTTTTTTTAAAGAGCCAGGCCTTCAGATCTTTGTTAAAGAAATTCCACATGGCTGGCACAGACAGGATGAAATGAAATCCCCTGCTGGCACAGACTGGCGCTGGTGCGTGGGCACCGGGCTATCACATGTCCCATGGGACAAGGCACGTGCCAAACCGACAGACTTCCCCTCCAATCAGCCACTTACTAAAGGATCTCCATTTCAGCCCACAAAGCCACTCTGAACACACACATACTCTCGCACACAAATTCGCATGCACAGATGGAGTTGGCCGCAGCTGACTGAATTACAGTTACAAATGCAATTGGAGAAGACTTTCCAGTTTGATTCAGAAAGAATTTCCCTGGTAGTAAACTCACTCCTCATGCTCTGCTATTCATGCAGTGGTATATGATATATTTTTATCGACATAGAAACTAACATTGATAATATCATTTTGATAATAAAAAGCATTTATATTAATGAAATAGCTTAAACAGCAAACAAATTGCTTAGCCGGAATATATAAGATGAAATGCTGCACTGATATTAAAATTCTGGCCAATACCAATAAGCCGGACTTTATTTTGAACCAATAAATGGCTGATGCAAAAATTCTATATTTATTTTGACTAAAAATATATATAACAAAAATCACTACTTCTGCATGTTAAAAGTGAATTTAGACACCACAACATTGCAGTAATTGCAGAATGAAAATGGATATTTCTTATGAGTTATTAAAATGATTAGTAGCTTCGATTTAGGTCAGCATTAGATGATGAAAAAGTAATCTAATTGTTAAAAACAGAGACAATGAAAAAGAAGTTAAATATTCAATATCGACTAATACCGCTACAAAAAACAACAACTCTAACGACAATAACAATACAGAACCGATATATTGTGCAACCCTAATGAAATATGGTGATTTGAACAAAATAAATGACAACAAAGGCAACATCATGATTGTCTTTTGTTCACCACTAATAAACGGTTGAGCAAAAATTGATTTAGCATCATTTAATCAAAATAAACTTTTATAAAACACTAACATTCCCATATCTGATTGCCACTGATTATTCAAACCCAGTCAAATTGCTCAGCACCCTGATCCTACGTGAGATCATTGCGTCATTGCGGCAACAAAACAACATACTGGTCCAGATGAGTTCATACCAAAAAATCCTTTTTATCTTGGAGGTGGTAGAGCACCGAACCCAACACATTGTAACGTCTAGACATTACACCATAAATACTAAAGCAGAAAAACAACAGGCCAAAAAGAACAATAAATTAATTGTATAAAATGTTGCTTGCTTAAACACGTCCAGTGTATCTGATCTGGAGGGATGCTTTATCTCTATCATCGCAATGGGGATTTCATCCGTACCATCTAACGTTACTATTCTAGTCTTCTCATCCCTGTGTGTTCAACTATGTATTTTGCCTCAAGTGATCTGGCGGTAAAAGTGACAGGAAACCCTCCATCTCCAAAGTGCACTGTTTATCTGAATGTGGGAATTTCTATCTCAGCCCTTATATAACACTGCTGAGGTTCAATACAAATATATCATTGAACTGAAATAACAATTACAAGTCCAAAAGACCTGACAATGTGTGACGGACACATGTTGATCCGTGCACAGCTGAGATCTGTCCCGCCAGCTGTCTGAAGCACAGCTCATGTAAGCCCACAGGAGGGGCGGCTCCGTCAACTCCCTACACGGTGCGAATCCTCGTGTTGATCAGATATGCCGTCTCTTTATATTGTTACACACAGACAACACACTCCCTTTAACAAATGCCTGGTGGCGGAGGGAGTGTATGCGTATTCATGAGCCAATTGGACACCCTTTGACTTTGGGAGTGTGCGTGGTGTATTCATGGGCTGATTTTACACAGTCTTAGCCTGTTTTGTTCATTTCGGCATGGGCCATTGTTTACTCACATAGCCTGTCGAAAAGCAGCTGCTTCTATAATGCAAAGGCAGCACTTTATGCCACATAGTGACTAATGGCAGTGGAAATGATTGGCACGCACAAACACACAGCAAGGGTTCAGGGATAATGACATAAGAGTGTTCATGGTGAATAAAAGGAAAAAGTTTTCCTAGAAATATATATTTTTTGTTTTTATATATGTTTCATAGATACATATTTCAACTGTTGAAATGGCACGTGATTATCAATCAAGTGAAAACGAACACATTTTCCTCACACACTGAATACACATCTTAAACATTATTTTCGAAAAAAGGCTTTTAAATGTTACATAATAAGAATAGATAATAATGTGAATGTGTACCTTGAAATGCAATGTAAGTCGCTTTGGATAAAAGCGCCTGCCAAATTCGTAAATGTAAAAAAAGAAAAAGAAATGTAAAGTTAAAAAGTATATTTTACAAATATCATGAAACATTAATTTATAAATATCAGAAAATTACATTGACACAGATGGAGGCTTGTTCCCGCCATGGGAAAAAATAAAAATAAAAAAGGTAATCACAACTTGTTTATCTCACAATTTTGACTTTTCTCTCGCAATTATGAGTTTTATATCTCTCAATTCTGACTTTATATCTCACAATTATGCGTTTATATATCACAATTCTGGGAAAATTTGCCAAAATTGAAGGTATTTAAACTCAGCGAGAATGTAAAAATTGCGCGAACTTTTGTTATTTTCCATTTTATTTATTTCACGCTTACAGGGTGTGCAGGAATCATCTCTATGACACTTTCTTCTATGATCATCTTTCTTTTTTTATTGCATTAGTTGGGTTTTGCTTGGGTTTTTTGCAGTAAAAAAAAATATTATTCTAAAATAATAAAGTGAAAAAGAAAATCTGAAATAAAATAATGAAACATGTTAATGATAGAAGACATTTGAATATTTTTTGTACATTTAAGATAAAAAATGATCACCATTGAATCACAAACAATAACAGAAAGTGGCAAATCAAACAAAGAAATACAGCAGCGTGCATAGTGTTTGAATGGAACTAGCGGACACCAGTAAGTCAAGAAGTCAGACGTGTGATTGATTCTACTAACATGTCCCACCAACCCTGGGCTGGTCTCTGTTGTCCCTCGACCCCACTGTGGCTCTTCGGTACCCAATGACCCGAGGGCTGTCATCAACCTCCAACCCTTGTCGAATGACAGCGCCTCCGGGCCCCGTCCAAACCCCCGACCCCTCTCCCCTTCCTCCAGGTGTCTGTCAGTGGGGTCCCCTGCTCCGTGACAGTGCCGTCACCCGTCCTCTGAAAGCCCTCCCCCTGTGCAGTGTCTCCCCGGCCCTCAGGCCAGCCTTTGATATGACCTGCCTCGGTGTCATTGTGTGAGGGCCGCTTGAATAAGCCTATTATTTCAACTCAATTTAGTGTGAGTAAACTCTGAATGATGAGGCTATCCCTCACACGCTCATTCTTACCCTCTACCCCTCCTCTCTCGCTCTATCAGGCTGACCGTAGCGCTATAATACACACAGACGACAAATCGCCTCTCTTTTAGCCTCTCTCTATCATTCTCTCCACAGTCTCACTCTCGGATTCAAGCCCAAAGTGGAGGACAAGTGCCAAGAGGAAAAGTGAGGAGGCAAGTCTATAATTACCCGTAAACAATACAAAAATAAGGGTACACTGAATTTCTTTCTCAGAAATTCCTAGAAAATTTCACAAACAATTACAAAGAAAAGGCTAGTAATAGCTTACATTTAATTAAACATAAAATATACAAGTAGAAAAAATGAATTCGTGTTTTTCGGTTCCATACTTTTGCTCATTATTAATCACCCTCATGTTGTTTCAAAACATGTAGGACTTTCTTTCATCTGTGGAACACAAAAGATGTTGCGAAGAATGTTTAACAGTATTTCTGTCCATACAATGAAAGTCAGTTGGGTCCAAAACAACATTGAACCCCAGTGACTTTCACTGGACAAAAACAAAATTTTTCACAATATTTTCTTTTGTGGTTCACTGAAGAAAGACATTCATACAGGTTTTAAAAACCACATGATGTTGTGTAAATGATGACAGAATTTTAATTTTTGGTTTATCTATCTCCTTTACGGGGTAGAATATTTATAGAAGGGAAAGTCCAAAATCTTGAACAATCAAACAATTAAAAATTCAGTTTCAACCTGTTCAGTTTGCCACTTAACCTGTCAAATTTACCTCAGCATAAAAACACAAACCCCTGAACTGTGATAAACATGAGGCACAGATCCTAAAAGCATAAATGTGCTGTCTGAATCCTTTTATAAGAAAAAAGTTCCCATTTAAAGAGTGTTAAAGAGCCTTTATCTGCAAAAGGCTGCAGTAGTATGTCTTAATTACAGTGAATTAGAGGCTTGCTTTAAGTGGCGGCCGTTTGTACTGTAAGTCTATGGAGTGTGTGTGTGTGTGTAGTAACGTGATTACCAGCTATGTGCTTTATCTTGGGCCGAAAGAGGCTGACACAGTGCTAGAAACTAATGTGATAAACGCCAACGCTATCAGGGCTCCACTCACGGATCTTAAAGCTAACTGTTTATGACAAGCTAATAACGTGGCATGCAAAAGTCAGGCCCGTAAATTGGTTAGTTAGGAGCATGATGGATGAGGGCTAGCCTAACCTTATTTCCAATAGTGCCGCTTGATTTCCAGACCTGCGGATAATGAATTTGATTTAATTAGCCTGTCCCTCATCTAATTAAGAAGGTAAAAAATCTGACCCCGATTGTAGTCGCAGCACACTCTGCAAAACCAACACAACGCGTACTCTCTCTGGCAAGAGAAAGTTTTGAATGACTGTACTGGCCAGACATAATTCTTTCTGATGATTGGCAGTATCTGAACCCTTGGGCAAAAATTCTCTCTTTTGCTTGACTGCACTGTTTATTTCATTAGGCACACATAAAGGCAGGGACTTTTCTTTGGTGGTTCTCATGTGGTAAAAGTGAGCTATTTTTTAAGACATTTCTTGAGAAGATCTGACACAATATCCAGTACAGGCAATTTTTTTCTTTCTTTCAAGCTTCCAAGCCATCCTGATGCTGTGTTTTTCAGATGAAAATGAGCATTAAATCAAGGTTATGCCCTATTAGTATAATAGTAGCCTGTGCAAAGTATCAATACAGTAGTGCCAAATACAAATTCAGCACCATGGGCAATTTACAGAAGTTAATTTTAAAATAAAAATAAAAAAAGTAAAAAATTCAATCATTTTTTCGTTTTTCACATTTTGATATTTAAAAAATAATAATTTTAAATCATCCCTCTATTAGCGACGAAACTGTACGCAGCACAGTTTTTACTTACTGTATGAACTGGTTCTTTTCAATTAATAATACATTAAAAAACGTACCACTCCTTCCAGTGATAATTTCAATATTGATTATTTGGACATATGTGCTGTGACATGGGAGAAAATCAGTAACGCAGGGGCGTAGCATTTATACGCTAGGGACGTGTCCCTACCAATATCCAGTGACACTAGCATATATCCCTAGCAATAATTTCCCCACCCATTTCAAAATCAAACCTACGCCACTGCAGTAACGCCACATAAAGCAGTGAAAAATGCATTTGTATTGCAACTGAGAAATTCATTTGGTTCCTAAGTTTTATTTTAGGAGCCAGTAGATCATCTTGATCATCAGTAGATCATCCTCACCTGGTCATCTTTTTTTAGTCTGAAGGCCTGAAATAAGTGCTTGATTTCAACAAACAACAACTAGCAGCAAAACGAACAATCAATCAATCTTTAATTCTATGACAAACACTTAAGCTGACAATGATTAATGGGTTCCATGACTATAGGAACTGTGGAGACCTGACGTTTTACCTGGCTGTTTTTTCCCCCGCTCTTGTGAAATGATTTCATTTTCAGAGTTTATTCACTTGGAGTCATGCTGAACCCCTCAAACTGTTTTTGCGGTCTCCACTACAGTACAAGAATACATAGTGGAAGTCCAACTAACCCTCATTAAATGACATGACATTCGGACACTGCAGGTCCATAGTCGGAAAAAAAAACCCCACATAGTCCTTTGGTCTTTACCTGAAGTTAGCTCTGCAGCTTTGTAAATCTAATTACCTCCAATGCACACTTCAGTTTATCTCTTTGCAGGTCATTATCTAAATTGACGACATATCATTAGAGTACTCGGTTGTGAAGAGCCCCATTGTGTGAATGTTGCATGCGTGTCGATGTGTACTTGTGAGTGTGTTTACGTTTTCTCTATCTCCTAATAGGGCCCAAAGGGAGGGGTGTAGTTTTGGTAATTAATCCTCTGTAGGCCATATAGGAATGGCTTTGTAACTGTTTTAAAGACTGCAAGCATAGAGCTGAACATGGCCTTTATGCAGTGAACGCAAACGCCGCTATCATGAGACACAGAATAGCCTCTTGTTGCCTGGCTTGTGAGAAGCATTCATTAAGCGGTATTCTGAGGGAAAGCAGCTCAGACTTTAGTCGGTACTCATTACATTAGAGAATGTTCAAGAGAAAGACATGACTGATGCTCAGGGGTTTAGAAAAAGTAATAGTGGAAGATAAAGCGGAATGACTGAGACATCTTATGTTTTAGCTATTTTAATCAAATTAGCACATAATATTTAAATCTTTGCTAATTAAAAAAGTTTCACACATGAAGAAGAAGAAAAAAAAAATCATTAAAATGAGATGAAGACCCCAGCTGTTTAATTCTACACGAGCTGTGTCCCAATTCAGAGGCTGCATCCTTCGAAAGCTGCATTCGAAGACTGAATGTGTCATTCCGAAACAACCAAGGCTGTCCCAATTCGAAGGCTCCTTCAAATGCATCTTGCCGCTCGACAACATCAGCTGACATAGTTGCTAGATGACGAGAGAAGAGATGGAGATGAAGAGAGTCCCATTTAACAACGCCCAGTCCTTCGAAGGATGCAGCCTCTGAATTAGGACAGACCTATGGAGTGGGTCGCCCCGTCATGGGTGCTGCCATTTTGGCATCACATGAATTTAACATGGCATCTACTAAATTTAATATAAACCGTACAAACAGAGCATAAGATTTGGAATAAATGCAGGGCATCAAGCGCTGAGCATTAACACAAAATAGTCACAGCTGTTGCACCACAAAACAAGTGGAAAGCATCCAATAAACTTCATACATTCAAACTAATAGGTGTCAGTATGGAGCACAAAACCACCGCTACTTTTGGGACGAATACAAGCTAGCTTGACACAAGCAAAAACTTACTGAGTGCATCATTAAATTACACATAATATAATAACCAAACTGTAAACTGTACATAAATCAATCTATATTTTGTACAGTTTACAGTTCCTTAATGATTGAGTGCATTGATTCAAGGTTATTACAGTTAACTAAAACCATAAGAAAACATTTGCATTACTTTAAATAAACGTTAACAATATATATATATATATATATATATATATATATATATATATATATATATAAAAAAAACTATAACTAATAAAAGTTATATAAAAAAAAAACACTATAGTAATATCTCAATGATACAAAAATAACTGCAAGACAGTTTCATATTTTGCTAATTGAACCAGTGTGATAAAATCTGTAACTAGTGGGGAAATAATACATTTGAAATTAAATGCTTAGCCTCATTTAAAAAAAAAAGAACTACATTTACCCTGAAACCCAACACAGCTCAGTTGAATTGTGATAAATGGAAATACACCATAAACACTCCAACACAACGGCAATATCACAAATCAAATCTGAAATGGACAAAATACCAGAAATCCACATATAATAATTCAGAGAGAATAAATAAAAAAACCTGAAACATTTGATCGCTACCCAGACTCTTTTTTTTTTTTAATACAAACCCTGGATATGGGAGTGAAATTATTGCTGTCCTCTGAGCCAACTGGCCCAAATGACTCAGTATATCATGTAGAGAGATAAAGGCTTCATGTCAGTCCCACTCTTAAAAACAAAACCACTATGGTGTTGGCGCTCCGCAGCATTCCCACTTTGAGGTTGTTTTCGCTCTTTGCCTTATGTAACCCCATGCCAAGCAACCCTACGGGAACTACGGCATGAACTACAGCTACTGCTGTTACAATAAGATCAGGCCTGGCTGGGATTTGTACACGTCATTCAGGAATTTCGGAGTGATCCTTGTCCTGAGACATTAGATTAAATTTCACTGAAGGAATGCTTGCGAAAGGGCCTTGTGTACCGTTTTTTGTGAGGGACACGCACGGACGGATTGTCGCCACCGGTGTGTTTATTGGTAACATTATCACATGGGCGAAGCGAGGAAGGGGGAACGGCCTCGTGTCCACAGAGAGGTCCATGGGCAATAATACTCTCGTCTGACAGATAGACAGCTAAATTAGAAGGAGTGACAGGCAAACAGACAGAGATCAAGCCGTATTCCCCTTGCCCGTCATCCGGCTATGCTTTTCTCAGGTCAGTAAAGCTAATTTAATTCCATCGGTCCTCCTCCAAAAGGCAAGTGCCACTCAGGAGAAGCGACGAAGGTGAGAGTGGTGAGAGGATGAAGAGAGAGAGAGAGAGAGAGAGAGAGCACTGAATAATTATGAATCAAGGGAGCTTAACCTTCTGGGGAGTTAATTTGAAGAGTGGCAGTGATGGGTAGTT
Organism: Semotilus atromaculatus; assembly: GCA_031834385.1. Classification (NCBI taxonomy): domain Eukaryota; kingdom Metazoa; phylum Chordata; class Actinopteri; order Cypriniformes; family Leuciscidae; genus Semotilus; species Semotilus atromaculatus. The sequence goes on along the minus strand of JAULUF010000042.1, from coordinate 20,022,225 downwards.
TGAGTGTGTATGTGAAAGAGAGAGAGAGCGAGAGAGAGAGAGAGAGAGAGAGAGAGAGAGAGAGAGAAAGAGACAGCTTATTTCCCATGGGTGTCCCTATAGCCTTTTGTGTGAGTATGAAGAGATCAGAGCGCAGAGCAATATTATGTCTGTTAGCAACCATATGACGAGCTGACCCCGGCAACCTGCCCTGCCGACCGCACCTGCCATCATCATGGCTAATTTGTTAAACAAATCAATAGCGCTCTATTGGCCCGTTCACACCCGCCCCCGTCTCTTCCCCGCCTGATTTCATCACTCTGTTCAGGCCAGTATCGAGTGCCAGTCAGTCTGTCAAGAGCAATCCACAGGTTCAGTTTCATGCAAATACAAAACTACATTTGGCTCACCGTAACTTATTTAAAGCAAATCGTTCTAGCATTATCAAATATCATATTTTCACACAACAAAACCTGAAGGCAAAATATGCCTCCAGAAAATTCTCGCAAAGCAAGTCAGATAAAATTTTTTATAAAAAAATATATAATTACAGACGACTGAACTGGTGCTGATTGGAGCTGGTAAGTAATAGCTGTAAAAAACATAATGGTAGATTTACAGGACATTTCTGGCTTCTCATTTTTCTTCACAATTAAATGACAACCATGAAGTGATGAAGTGATGACTTCAACCCAAACGATTTAAACAACACTTTATCTTTACTAACAGTAGTTAATTTTCACAGAAAATGACCAGGCAGACATTAATTTTACAGAACACATAATTTTCTTTTTTTTACATTAGCTATTAATGCTGCCATCAAGGTTTTCACACACTAATTCAAACACCAATGCACAATGACTGAGCACTTCTGGCAATGAAGACCTATGTTTGTTTGCTAGAAAAGAGATTAAAATATTGCCTATATCCATTACTGGTTCAGAGTTTATTTTGTGATAAATGTTCTAAATGTTAAGAAGGATAATAATTTTGCAAACTGGCTTTTCATAACCTAATAATAATAAATTCAAAAATTAATTTCATTTTTAAAAATATCATTAAAATATTTAAGAAATATTATTAAATAATAATAAAGTCATTTTTGTGGCCCTAAAACATGCTATCCCCCCAAAAAAATCATGACCACAGCCCCTTCAGCCCAGGTCTAGCGACACATCTGGCGCTACACCTCAGTCAGAGCGGATAAATCAGAATGTATTTCTTTTCTTTTTTCCCCCCACCACACTCTCTCCCGCAAATTCAATCACATTCCTCTGATCTGCCACAAAGATCAAATTAGGGCAGAAAGTCGCTTTGGGGAGAGAAGGAGGGATAGAGCTGAACAGAAAGACGGAGATGAGGAGAAAAGAGGGGGAGAAGGATGAGACGAGACAGATGGGAAAGCAGAAAGAGAGAAAGAAAGTACTAGAACTGAAAGCAAGAGAAAAGGGAGATACAGAGGAACAAAGTGATAAAACAAAGCAACTTCAGCACTGGTTAGGCCACCTTATGACTCGACCACAGCTCTGGGCTTTGACGTTACTGAAACGAGTCGGAGAGTTTTTCTGGTTTATTGTGGCGACTTGGCTCCGCAGCACCGCTGGGCTCCAGCCCGTCTCATGGTGGTGTGTGTGGTGCTGTGCGGGCTGAGACAGGGGCAGGAGGGAGCGGAGGCCCTGCTGAGAGACACTCTAGCAGTCTGGTCAGGGCCCTGTGGCAGCCCACATCTGCTTCCAGTTTGGCACAAACCGGCTAAAAAGAGGGCCCACTCTGCCAAGGGGAATCACAGGCCTTTGATTGTGCAGATCTTTTGACTTAGTCTAATTGTCATCTCTCATTATACAGTCAAAAGGTGCAAAGACAGAGCAGCATGATGGGGAGTCAGCAATGTTTTCAAAGCCTTGGGATAGATAGATAGATAGATAGATAGATAGATAGATAGATAGATAGATAGATAGATAGATAGATAGATAGATAGATAGATAGATAGATAGATAGATAGATAGATAGATAGATAGATAGATAGATAGATAGATAGAACATAATAGTCATCAAAAGCAACACATTCAGTGGATTAACAAGGGCGTGCGAATTAGTGGAAGAGCCACATAAATTGTGAAAGACATCACTGAATGAATTATACTGGGAGTGGTGAAGTTTCGTACCAGTAGCAAGTACTGGAATGACTGACAATCAAAACAATATGTCTACAGTATTTAAATGACACTCTGGCCCGCCATAAAAAACTTATTTTGACAGGATGTGTATTCTCATGCATAAATGATGCACTATGTGCGTTTACATCGGTTTTTAACACCCAAGTATGCAAGAACCATTTCCCGACAGCCAAGAGAAAAATCAGCTGATGCAGCCGCTCACCACTTACTGTCTGAACAGACTTTGTCTATTAGTCCAAAGCTTCTCATCTTTTTATGTTGTTTCACAAAGCCATGTAGAACTGTTACCGTATTCCTTCACAGTCAATTTTAACAACATTCCCAAGAGCATCATAAAACAATGAATCACTGTCTGTCACCAACATCTGATATCCCTTTTTGAATTATTTGCCATTGGAAGAGACAATGGTATTATGAAGATATAAGAGTCGAAAATGAATAAGAAAAGGAAGAGTCTCTGGCTCCACATGAGACCTCCTTTGTTTTGGCCCCCATGCTCTGCGGTTTCTCCTTACTCTTCTTAAACTCTTAATTTATTATGTTGTAATTGCAATACAAAGAAGACACATTAAGTGGAGCACTTCTGAAAAGCCTTCTCAGGTGTTCGCAAAGACTACGTGCTCAGTGCTTAATGAGTCCAAAGGTTGGCTCTTACCTCAAGGTGTTAAAATAACCATCAACACAGAAGCCTTCAATTACAGCCGGGTAATCCCTCCAGCAATGGCAGGTATGTATCAGGTGAGAACAGGTTAAGTTGCACACACACACACATGGCTGACAGGCTAGGGTGTTGCCCTTCTTTGAAGTGTAGCCAGTTTGTTTGAGAAACACACTTGAGCTGCTGTGACGTGCCCGAGAGATCACCCCACAGATGATATGCCCCCTGTCTGCACCACCTTGACATCCTGGGAATCTTACGCACATGCACACGCACACGCACAGACACACGCACACGCACACGCACAGACACACACACACACACACACACACACACACACACACACACATACGCACACAGGCACGCTCACACACACACACACACACACACGCATGCACGCTCTCACACACACACACACACACACACACGCACGCACGCACGCTCACACACACACACACACACACGTTGTGTTTTCATGTTTATTGGGGACTTTCCATTGACATAATGATTTTTATACTGTACAAACTGTATTATATCATCTAACCCTATCCCTAAAATTACCCATCACAGAAAACTTTCTGCATCTTTTACATTTTCAAAAAAACATCACTTAGTATGATTTATAAGTTGTTTTCCTCAAGTATTTTCAATATTGGCATCTTTGTGGGTACATCACACACACACACACCAATACACTGTTGTTCAACTGCCAGATTTAACCTGTATTACCAATATTTTTACAAAAATCTAAATACATGTACTGTATCTGTGCCTGCCACAGAAGTAGAGAGACCATTTCTTCAATACGGGCACTTATAAACTCATTCAAAACACAACTTTGGACTCAATGGAACAAAATGGCCAATTTCACCCTATGGAACTCTATGGAACAAAATTGCCAATTTTTGCTAGGCTAATTAAGGCTAATTTATTTATTTTAAAAGCATAGGCACTTTTTTTGCACTTTTGCAGAATTATTGCAGGACATTTCCAATCAAGCTGCAATTTTCTTTCCACATCACACCTCATATTTAATATTAATCGATTCACTGACACTATTGTTGCTAAAACTACATTAGACAGAATTGTTGGTTGTGGTTAAAATGACATCACTGAGAGAAAATCTATTTGTTTTAAGTGTATATATACACACTAATTATATTTATCATTATATAATCTGTTAGTTTCCATAAAATCAATCCCATGAACATGAACCTCCAGTGCCTACAGTTGAAGAAACACCCAATTATGCTTATCCATCCCTGGCATTCTCAGTCATAGTTGACAGGAACTATTGCTCTAATCTCTTTTCAGGTTGGTTGCAAAGAGCACATTTCTTTTTTTTCCCCTCTCTCTGCCTCTCTGTTTGTCAAGCGTGCCATCAGATTAGCCTGCGCTCTGGTTTCAGTGCTAATTGTGCTCGTCCACTTAAAAAGCTGACAGACTCTCGAGTGTGGAAAATCGCAGGCCTTGGGTGGCTTACCGCTCATCCATCATCAGCAAATAGATCCCTCACAAGAGCTGCACACCATCACCATTAGCACGCGGCACACCATCACTATTAACCTGCAGTGTGCTCCCCATCAGCTAGCGCTCAAACACGTACAGCGTGGCTTGCGTACGAGACATAGATGTGGAGATTTATGTACGTTTAAGAATAAAAACGAACAAATGAACTGGTAAAAATGTTAACGTTGAGAATGTTTCTAGATTTGAAGCTGAAGTAACCTTGTTTTCATGCAAATCCTAACTGTAGACGTTCAGTGGCATAAATAATTCAATTCCCTCCTTTATTTTAACTGTGTCTTTAGAAAATAGTTTTTTTTTTTTTTTTTTTTTTAGCATTTTTTTCTTCATGGTATTCCAATCAATAATTTCTTTATTTTCCTCATGTGATGTTTTTCCCATTTTGTCTGTTGCTATACATCCTAGCGGAGGCTTACCGTAGCTTCCTGTTTCTTACTCTGAAATACAATACAACTGTAATTTCATATTTCACAATGACAGAAAACCATGGCAAGGATTTTTAATTAAAAACCGAATGAGTGAAATGAAAGTGGGAGGAGAGACAATAAAAGCAGGAATGTGCACATCCGCGGACAGATTCCCAACGTTTAGGTTTCTTTTTTTATTTAAGACCTGCGCCTGTGCGCTAACAGCATTAATGACATTATAAAGAATTATGAGCAGAAATCGAATTTGCTTCGCCACTTGAGCGCCACTAAAATGCCAAACAATAAACTACCAGATTGCAAATTAGATCAGTAAAAATATCAAACACATTGCGGTGGTGGGGGAGAGAGTGAAAAGGGAGAGGGAGGGGAAGAAAAAAAAAAATCCATAATTGTGTTTAGCGTCTGGACCCCAGGGAGCACAGACACTAAAGATCATCAGGGCCCGGCGTGCGAGCCTGCTATTGACAGTGTGCTAAAAATCGACAGGCTAACTAAATAAACACTGCAGGCTCCATTAAATATTCAACAGCTGAGATTTGACTAAATCGGTTGTTTCGCTTCTGTGCGTCCCCCTTGGAATCGCTACTCTCTCCTGTTTTGCCTCTCCTTCTCGCTCTCTCTCCCTATCTCTCGCACTCTCAACTCATCACCCCGTCTTTTTTCTTTCCCTGACTCTTGACAGCAATAAATGATGTGGAGCCTGAGGGCCTGACTCCAAGGGGAGAGAGTCGAGGCCTCAGCCTGCTCAGAAAAAGCAATAGAGGAGAAACAGCCAATGACCAATGCTCATCACGCCAGCACTGAGGCGAAGATCAGTGACATTAAATAAAGGCTCCGAACACCTCCCGCTACCAAGATGGAGGACCTGTCATGGGCGCACACATCCACAAAATCTACCCAGCATGCACTCTGTGCAGGCAAGACTGGATGGATGCACACCGTCAAAGAAACCGGGAACCATTTTGGCAAAGCAGATGTTTATGATGGCTGCCATACAAGGTCTTATATTCAGGTTAAACAAATAGATTTGTTAACCGTTTGAGAGAATGTGTTTGATCATAGCAGCAGTAGCTGGTTGGGTTCAAAGTGTGTGAAGGGAATGGAGTGATTGCAATTTTGCTCCCCACTCAAAGCGTTCTGTGATCACTCCAGTTTCAGCTCCCTTCCAGGTTTTCTCACTCGCTGAATAGAGTACTACTCTGAGTTCACTCAAACTCACTCAAAATTTGGGCTCAGTTACAACCAAAAATCGTAAAGTTCTTTCAACATATTTTATATAATACACCTGAGTGAAATTGTGTTTGTGCAATTTCTGTACAGTTATGATGGATCATTAGTATGAATCATTTTGAAAACCATGACATTTTGAGGAAAGTCTAAAATACTATATTCTGGCAAAACTTTAATATAATTACTATAATATAATACTTTAATTTCCAATAATCTTTATTTGCATCTTAAATATTTGGAAGACTGACATATACATATATATATATATTATATATTAGTGTAATATTCCACTCTTTCCATCTTTCTTTTATCTGAACTGCTATAAACAACATGGGTAGCCTAAGGTTTAGCTTGTGGTTGTACATTTTGGATTTTACAACGGTTTCGCCATCTCTCACAAATTAAGACTGTTCATGCGACTAGGTTGACCAAATAATCTATTAGCACCGTGACATGGTGAGTTCTTGTGTAAATGTTACTGCATTATGGGCTATTAACCTGTTATGCTCATGATAGAGTGGTATTAGAGCGAGAGAGTACACAGACGGTCACATACTCTGGTTGAGAACTAATACATCAGAATTTCAATGAAGCCACGTGATCTCAATTGACATTCAAGGGCAGCTGCATTGCACCAAGACAGACCAATCGAAGACCATCACCTCGCATATGTTATAATCATATCAGCATCCTGACACTGATCCCCAGTCCCTCTCCAAACATCCTAGCATTCAACTGCTGCCCACAGCGTTATATCTCTGTATATTTCTAGGGGAATACATCAGGACAGATGACGGCCTGAGCCAAACCCGTTAATCTGAACTGAAAACCAAACTCCTCCAGGTTTCTCCTCTTCTGTCTGTGTTCATCTGCTCCCGCGAGAGTGGAGAAGCACTTATGCAAATGAGCAGTGACAGCATTATTGTGGAAGGAATATCAATGGAGTAATTACAGCACAGCCAGCACTCCTTTCCCCACCACCCCTGCCCGACTTCATCTCGCAGCCCAGCTATGGCTCTCCCCGAGGGGGGAGGATGAGACAGCAGCCACACTCTCTGGATCCAGAGCTAATAATCGAGGCACAGGTACAGGCACTGAGGGAGTCAGCCCGGGGGTCCTGAGACACAGACGTGGCTAAACGTGGCCCGAGGTCCCAGAGAGTGATCACAACACCAGTCTAATGATTAATGTGCAGTGAGCTGTGTTTAAAGGCTCTAAATAGGAAATTGTGTATGTGTTTCTCTCCATGTGTATGTAAATCTATGTATTCTTGAGTGGATTCAGGTGGTGAGTTTTAAAGGCACTTGACTAGGATGTCAAGTCACAATTGTAAACACAATTGTTAACTTTGTAATTGTAAACATTAGTTAATGTGTAAGGTATTTTATATCTGTTGAGGTCATCTATAAGGATGTATGATCTATGTCGATATCATCGGATATTTAAGAGATTTTTTTAAACTCATTGATTTCGTTTTTTTTTTTACAGATTACCAATGCCCACTAAAAGTTAATATTTAACACTAATGAATTAATACAACTGTTAAGTGTAATCTTTAGAAAATCTCAAAATGAATGTCCATTTTTTATAAAGTAAATTATAATGCATTGATGCATAAATGTCCTTTTGACATTTAAAATGATTACATTTTTTTTTTTTTTATGTCAGGTTACATTATTGGCCAATTTTATCATCAGTGCATTCCTACAACTTCTATAAAATGTAACTTTTAGCAGGTATACACATTTATAATATATACATAAATTCTCTTCAATATAATAAGAGACCAAAATGATCAGTGACTCATCTTGCACTCACCAACGTTTCCAAATTTGTGTCCAATAAATTGTAGCATGTGAATGTCCATCCCACTAAAGCCAATTAGTAAATAATGGTTAACTACTGACACATACAAGTAAGGCTATTGTGAGGCTAAAAAAGGGACAAACCCTTCAATAGGTGGTATGTCCCATCCTAACTTCCTGTTTCAATACATCACGACAATAAAACTGTTCTCATAAAGCCATTTCACAGGCTTCTCAAAAGAGTGTTGATAGTTACATGAGCAATCTGCAAATGCACGTGTCACAAATAATCAGGACTTCACGTTGGCGTGAGTGAATTACATCCAACATTAAGCTTCTGCAGTGAACTCCAAGGGATAGAGAAAAGTCTTTGTAACTATCCATGAAACGTCAAAGCATTCCCGCAGACTGAAAATATACAGCTCAAAGCAAGATTTACTCTAGCCTAAAAGAGAATATAACAGGGTCTAGATCTTAGCATACTTATGCTTGCTTACAGGATTAGCGTTCATCAGTGAATCTAAGGTGATTTACTCTGACAGGCTCTGGAAACAAGCTGGCGATTGTCCAATGAGCAAACACTTTTGGCATGTAAGAGTTGTCTAATTTAATGCTCAAATTTGTCTCTTTGTGCTTAGGGAAAGCACTCCTAGCCCCATTAATCCATGTGAAACAAAAGTCATGCACGCCTGAAAACCAGTAATCTTTCATCCTCACCATCTATTCACAGGTGAAGGATGGGTATGGCTATAAATAACGAGAGGGAGAAGAAAAGAGGAGGAAGGAGGGATCAGACGAAAGCTGGGAAACGAGACCAGAAAAGCAAGGGAGAGAAAACTAAGGGCAAAGAGGCGATAGCTTCAAAGCTGCCACATTCTTTAATACCCCCCCCCCTAAGGCTGAGCATTAACACGGCCAGGGCTGGAATGCTCCTGTGGTTCTATCACCAGCATGAGTGATACCCCCAAAAACACTACAGTAAACACTTGATTGCAGGTAAAGCTTCACAAAAGTATCAAAAGTTACCAGGAGTTTCACAAATCTGCTCAATAAATAAGAGAAGGGATGAGGAATTAATAAATGTGCAAGAGATCAGGAGACATCTTCAGAGGGCAAGAGGAGTGGAGTAAGGGTCACGCCCAAGACCCCGAACACATTCTGTTACTGCACGGCACTGGCGATGTCCAAGCACCTCATAGATCAGAGCAAGCTTATCCACACACTTATCTCACCAGCAATAACTCCCAATTAAAACTCAGAGAGAGTAAAACAGATGAAGTGTGAGACAGGAACCTGAGGTTTCTGAGGCCACTCGCCCCTTCTGTCCACGCCAGCCTCTTCATTCGAGTGTTCGCACTCCAACGGACAGCCAAAACAAATCGCTCGCGACCCCACTGGCATATAAATTTTGATTATAGGGGTGAAATGTGCTTGAGGATTCCCTACCACACATTTCTGAGGTCTGTGTGGCCTTAATAAATCTGAGAATCATGCCTAGTAGTTTTGCCCTATCCTTCCATAAAAAAAATGCTTTCTAGCAAAAACCAATGTTTTGCTTCAGATGGGAATCGGTTTACTGGCCTAGTGGTGAATGTATTGGAATATGCCATGGAGGTACAAAAAAACAGCTGTGTTTTTATAATGATAATGGTTTGAGAACAGATATATGATTGCATAGCAATCAGGTCAATTAAGGCTCAGTGAAAATGAAAGGATTGGCATTTATTGCGAATACCAGTCTGACACACATCGTATCATTTATACAGCAGATTGATGAATGTTTCCATGCAGAGCTAACCTGAAAAATAAACAAATATGATGGTGAACGAAGGAAAGAAATAAACAACTGTCAAGTGTGATCTTCATTCGCTCACTGGCCTTTCAGAGAACAAATTGTTACAGCACAATAAAAAAAAATATGCAGAAATAGGATATAGGTCTGTGGTGTGAAGTTTCGTGTTTCTTTTTTCATGTTCATTTTTAACAGCCATTGTTCTTATGTTTAAGAGGTCTGTTTTGCGTTCTCTCAGTTTTATTTTTCTTCACAGCAATAAAAATAACGAATTAAAATTACGTGCAACTCTCCACAGCATGAGCCCCCGCCGTGGGAGGAGCCGTAAAGTCGATGCTAACATGATTAACAGTGTTGACAATGAAAAAATAAAGAGTAAGAAAAAACATGCCCTCTCTATTTATTTTTCCTGTTCCCTTCTATGGTGCTCTTTCCTGCTTTTCTTTGATCCTGCGGGTCTTATGAACCTTCCACATAAACTGCTACGTGTGAAGGACACTTTAAGTGCGTCCTGGATTTGATGCAATGCATCTGCATGGATGTCGCCAGAATCACAAATCTCGAGGATGAAACGGACATCTACACTCATGCAACCACTGGAAAATGACATCTCTTTCTATCTGAAATATCTTAAGAATAGGTTACATGCTCCCAGTCTAGCACCTAAACGCATTTGGAGTACAGCGAGTGAGCGCAGGCTTTGAAATATCAACCACTTGTGCAATTACCTACAGGCCTCTGGTGGTTTGACGCCACAGGGCGAGTGTCCATCTCGAGGAGGACAGCCTAGACACGAAAACCGAGATAAAGAATGTGCACCTTGCAGAAATCAGTCTCTGATGTTCACATCCCACCACACAGTACCATGGAATATAATCAAAATACAACATTAAAGAACCAAGGACTAATAATGACGTGGTACTGATTTACAGGTAATCGGGGAATTACACACATAGGACATTTTTGAAACACATAAAAGTTCTTTAAACCCTGTAGTCAATAATTGTATCCCTTAAAACTTATCTTTGATCACCAAAATGACCTAAATTTTCTTGAAAAAAATCTTCGTGCCTTAAAATAGCTTGAATGTAACTCTACACCATTTAGTATATGCGTTCTCTGAATATGCAAATTAGCCCCACCTCCACTCACTCCATGCTCACACTGAAGCTTGAGTCGCCATTGGCTAGTAATTTTACTCGCCAGACTTTTTTAGATGGAATGCAAGGAGGCTACTGAAAAAATATATTATATACATTTTAAACACTATTAAAGTCAAGTAAACATTTTGTAATAAAATAAGAACAATAGAACAAAGATGCAAATTAAATAAACAGTGCTTTTCAGGTTTTTCAGGTAGATCTAACAGTAGTTAGATACAGATTAGGTAGATTAGTACAGAATTGAATAAAGTAATCAGAAGTACAATAACACTGCATAGTCTTTGTTTGATTAACATTAAAAACACAGACAGTAGATATATATTAGGCTGCTGTCACTTTAACACTAGAACTACCAGAATTCCATAACTACTAGAACGACCACAGCGGTCATTCTGACCGTTCATACTTTGACGGTCATATGGCCGTACTGAACATAATTTTCGTCATGTCATATCTAGGCTACATTTGAACCTTTCTCTTTAAGTTTTCCAATGATGCTTTTAATTCCTGTCGTCATAACGTCATCGCCCTTAAAACAAGCACAAAAGAAAGATTGCCCCCGACAGGTCTAAGGAAATGTAAGGAAAATTTTGCGTCAAAATTATATTTTTCACCACGTGAATAGACATGCAAAAAAGTTAGGAAACGTCAAAGTTTCATACCGTTTGGTACAGCCCTGTTTGTAAATAAGTTCAATAATCAATACAAAATCTAAAAATTAAATGGATATACAATGTTACGATAGGTAATAATAAAGGGCTAATTTGAACGGTGCAAAAAAACCCCGCATCAATCACTAACGCGTACGCAGTCCACACAAACACCGCATTTCGTGTGCAGCTCCCACACACTACTTTGTGACATTTGGCACATGTCTCCTTGGTTTTATTTTTTTCGCAATTCCTCCTTACTTGGCACTGCCTCGTTCTCTCCATCAGCTGCTGCTCCTTCCTGGGTCCTGGCTATCGCACCACCAGTTGTGTGGCTTTTGATTTCATGTTGTCGGAGCGAAGTTCGCTTGCCAGTCGCGTGATGAAGTCCCTCTGAGAAACTTGCTCATTTGTGCACTTCTTGAACAATATGTGCGCGTTGATGGCGGAAATGTAGCGGACTTATGATATCTATAATGCGTGCGGTCAAAATTACCGCCATGGCCATTCTAGGTAGAAATAGTCAGAACTGTTTTGTGTTTTGTGATTTTAATAAAATAACAGTGTCAGAATAAAATATACACATATTTAGGAAAAGTCAGAGTCCTACAGCCACATTGATTTTATTTTAACAAAGTTATTACACTGTAAGATTTAAAAACGGTCAAAATGACCGCCTTGGTAGTTCTAGTGTTAAGACATTATGCACGGATCCAATATACTGATACTGTACACATGCATTTTATTTCTCAACTGTTTACATTCACTTAAGACATAGCCGACTGTTTACTAGAATACTCGCCAAGACAGGCATTTTGACAATTTTGTGTGAAATGGTCTGCTCATGCGCAAGAAGACGTAAAAGAGAGCTCAATTCAGTATTTAGTGATTTTTTTTTTTTTTTTTTTGTCAGATGAGGCTTTCTGGGTGCATGCTTCGGATGTGTTTGGTGAAACATTTAACTGTGTTTGGTGAAACTTATTTCTTGCCTCTTACTCAATTACAGGTGACAGTAATCATAATTTACAAGCCATTGGCTAATTAATGACATTTTAGTGTTTACAAAATAAGAAGTTGGTTAGGTGGCACACACTCTCTAAAGCATTTCCAAAAGATGTGATCACATGACACTGCACTAAATTCAAAATGGCCTGTTGTAGCAGAATTAAATGCTAAATGTGATGTTGCCAACCACCTACAGCGACCATATTTAAGCAGCCATTTTCAGGATTTGTTGAACAACTTGCTCGGTTTTAGCGTAAGTCCCAGTAAAAAAAAAAAAGATAAATCCTTGTTTTACCTCGATTATTCGCCACTGAATTAAACCAAATAATAATTATTGCGACTTTTATCTTGCAATTCTGACTTTTTTTTCTGAGAACTGCATGATATAAACTCGCAATTGTGAGTTATAAAAGTCAGATTTGCGTGATATAAACTCGCAATTGCGAGTTATAGAGAATTAAGTCAGAATTGTGAGATAGAAACTTGCAATTCTGAGAAAAGAAGTCAGAATTCCAAGATATCGCGCAATTCTGACTTTATAACTCGCAGCTGCAAGTTTATATCTCACAATTCTGAGATTGAGTTTCTGAGGGAATGGAGGAAAGAGTGCTGGATTGAGTAGAATATTTATCTACAAACCACTGGAAATACTCTCATTTAACAGAGATGAAGAAGGTCGTTAGAAAGTTTGACACCCGCACGTGGAACTTGAACGATCAAAACATTAACAGAGCACAAAAAGCATTTAAGATGTAGAGTAATTTGACATGTACCTTGGAGTACTTTGGAGTATTAAATACTATGGTATCAATGGATTGAACACACACATAAAAAAAAACAGCAAATACTTCGACTTTCCACTTATACTACCGTCAAAAGACACCTCTGGACAAGCTATTGCTCCTACAAGCATCCCTTTGAGAAGACTAAACTTTCTCAATCAAATTTTCATGTCTTAATCATCACAGATATAAAAGACTCAGGGTTAAATAAGGAAACAAAAATACAGATTCAACCAGAGAAGAAATGAACACTGATTGCAGAGTTTCCATTTGGGGTTGCCAAAGCACCGTTAAATATTATGGGCACATCAGGGTGCAAAGAGAGCCTGTTGGTCAGCCCAGAGGGGAGTATGACATCTGACACAGAGCAGAGGCGTTCTGGACCACGCAGACCCCATGCTTCAAAAGAACTGCATGGGAAACAGACAACACTGCTACATTTGGGTCACAAATGGGCCTCCAGCAAAACGTGAAGAACAGGTATCATGAGGAGCACAATCACAAGTTATACAAGTCATCGCTGAACTCAAGCAAAAACATTTCCTAACGAAGTCACATGAAACCTTAGAGCAAGCATATACTTATTTATTTTGCTTTGACTTTCAACAACTGCGGTTGAACTCAAACCCAAGGGCCCCAAGAGTTGTCGGTCCTTAGATGCAGTATGGCTCGAGGGGCCGATCTCCAATGCTGTGTCAGGCTTTTGCTCCAGTTGTCGGTTCACTTTTATAGCTTCCTTGAAATATCTTTAAAAGAGGAGCTAGTGAGCTAAAGAAAACGGCTTTAAAACATTAGGGTGTAAATCTCTTTTAATACTACAGAACCCTGTGTTAATGCTGCCTTCAGAAACCACTCACCATATTTCTCTCCCTCTCTTTCCCTGTTTTCTTCCTCGCAGCTCTCCGCTCATTACATATGATGTGGAACTGAAAGACCACATCTTCAAATTCTGCACAACTAAAAGTGTTTTTCAGATACACTACGTGAACTCGGGCCAAAAGGCCAAAAAGTCTTCCTGTTTGGCTCTCAAGCTGCTCGTTTGTCTTTCTCTCACCGGTCAGAAAGACGTAACATTTCAATTACGAAAAACAGAAAGACTTATTTTATAATCTTTGACGGATGTCCACTGAGGTTCATCCGATGGCTGGCAAAAGAGTTTCTTCGCAGCTGCTCGTATGTCTCCCACGGATGGGAAAAAAAACCCACACGAGTGGGAGATACTTGGAGAAAAATAATGACGTTTGAGCCTTTTGATTGATCATACATCTCTCCCTGGAGAATGATACAGTTTTTGGGAGACATTAAAAACCTGACAGAGAAAAATACAGATTCAGTGCAGAGACGGCAGAGGACGGTCCCGTGGTCGGCATCGTGAAAATGTGCTGGAGTAATGCAGGGCCTGTTGGAGCAACAGACGGTTTGTGAAAAGAAATACAACTTCATGTTTTACCTGTGCCGATGACATCACTACGGAATAACAATCGAGCAAAAAGGAACGTTGGGACGCAGCAAGCAAAAACTTGGTGGAAAATCAAGGCCAGTTTTTCCTTTTCTTAAACTCTCAGGGCTGCGGTGAGCTTCAACCCTATAATAAAATAATGCACAGCAGTGTGTGTAGTGGATCTCTGTTTGAAAAATACTTGTGGAGCAAAAGAAAAACACATGGTGCGTAGTGTGGCACAAAACATATTTCATGCATGACTTTGGAGAATGTTAATAAGGATTAGAAACATACTTCAACCAATGTTCGGGTTCCCTCGTGGGGCCATGACTGATTTTTACTCATGTTTTTCAAATGGGGGAGACATAACATCTGAGGTAAAAGTTAACATTTTTAAAAACAAAAAAGATAGAAAACACTTTTAGGGGTATAATTTGTGAGCACGGTACAGAGAAAAGGAATCATTCTTCTCTCTTAATAGCTAATTCTGAGTGGTTCTCTTGCATTCGCTCTCTTTCTGCAGTCTTTATTTCATTAGGATGTCATGTCAGGGGCCCTCAAGTCTCCCTCTGACCCCACACTCCGAGCACGGCTTCTGGTTAATGTTACATCGATATGGCTCTTGTAAAAAAATGCTTTAACGTAAAATGTATGTTAGGTTTCCAAGGAAAGATGGACCAATTAATCTGATTATAGTCTCAAATCCGACAACATGTGTACGCGTGTATCTAAGCATGTGGGATGCAGATGTGCGCCGCGTATGCGTGCCTGCAAGCGTGTAACCAGCGGATCAGGCCAAAATGTTGAGAGGATACAGCAGCTGCCCCTTCCTTTGCGAATAAACCGAATGTCAGCTCTGCAAAAAAACTCTGCAGCCTGTCAGATACAGAAACATCAGCACTACTTGAAAACCACGAAACAAATACGCCACCAAGCTCAGCCACTTTGTTAAAAAGGCAAACACCCACACCACAATGACACAGAGAGTTTTTTTTTTTTTTTTTTTTTTTTTACAGAGCATGTGTCCGTGTGTGAGCATCATAAGGCTTGTGGGAGTATTTGTCAAAATTAGGTTGAATATATATATATATATTATATATATGTTTAAACGCCGTATTTTGATGGCGTTTGACTGTAAACGCGATTAATTTATGGCGCAATTCTGAACCTCTTGGCTTGCCATACTAATCCTAACCAAACGTATACACACGCACCCCAAACCACTACTAAACCTACCCATACGTATCCTATGCACGTAAAAACTAATTTTCACATATAAATTGCACGATAAACACACTGCGTGCTATAGAGACGCATTTAGTGTGACCGGGTTGATATATCTATGGCAACCAAACTTCACCGGTGAGACAAACGTGCAACGAACGGACGGTCAGGATGACGTTTTGGCAGGGGGGAAACTGATCAGAAAATGTAACGAAAATGTAACAGAACATTGTAGAAATGTAGTGGAGTAGAAAGTATAATAATTGCTGCAAAATGTAACAAAGTAAAAGTAAAAAGTATGCACTATTGATTCTACTTAAGTAAAGTACAGATACGTGAAAAATGTATTTGTACTTCGTTACATTTCACCTCTGACTGTATGCAAATACAGCCCACGTGTGACAGACAGACAGACAGCTGTTCTGAGACTGGGAAATAACGACAGGAAAGAGCCATGAAAGGGATACAGAAGTGAAATCATAAACCTCTGTCCAAGCCTTCATGCTCCATTTGATATCATAACACTAAAGCACTTAACACTTCAGGGCAGATCATTTGTTCTTCTCCGCTTACATCACTGGGTCCAACGTTACGGACGATGTGTTTGCTGGGCTCTCTTTTTGAAAACTATGACACATTGCTGACCTTGCTTTGATTGTGCTTTGCCAATAGTATGTAAATTGGTTGGGAGAGCATATTATCTAGACCATTCTCAAGTGGTGTTTTGTGACCCAAAAATGTGTTGCAAACAATGCTAAAATACTAATTAATGACGAATGACAAAATGGGAGAACAGAACAGAAAACAGCAAAATAAGAAGTTGGTTAGGTGGCACACACTCTCTAAAGCATTTCCAAAAGATGTGATCACATGACACTGCACTAAATTCAAAATGGCCTGTTGTAGCAGAATTAAATGCTAAATGTGATGTTGCCAACCACCTACAGCGACCATATTTAAGCAGCCATTTTCAGGATTTGTTGAACAACTTGCTCGGTTTTAGCTTAAGTCCCAGTAAAAAAAAAAAGATAAATCCTTGTTTTACCTCGATTATTCGCCACTGAATTAAACCAAATAATAATTATTGCGACTTTTATCTTGCAATTCGGACTTTTTTTTCTGAGAACTGCATGATATAAACTCGCAATTGTGAGTTATAAAAGTCAGATTTGCGTGATATAAACTCGCAATTGCGAGTTATAGAGAATTAAGTCAGAATTGTGAGATAGAAACTTGCAATTCTGAGAAAAGAAGTCAGAATTCCAAGATATCGCGCAATTCTGACTTTATAACTCGCAGCTGCAAGTTTATATCTCACAATTCTGAGATTGAGTTTCTGAGGGAATGGAGGAAAGAGTGCTGGATTGAGTAGAATATTTATCTACAAACCACTGGAAATACTCTCATTTAACAGAGATGAAGAAGGTCGTTAGAAAGTTTGACACCCGCACGTGGAACTTGAACGATCAAAACATTAACAGAGCACAAAAAGCATTTAAGATGTAGAGTAATTTGACATGTACCTTGGAGTACTTTGGAGTATTAAATACTATGGTATCAATGGATTGAATGCCCTGGACATAATATTTGAGAAAGAAATCATTAAATAATTATTTTGTCACAGATACCAAACCCTCTATACTAATAAATCCGCCAACCCATAGCCTCACAACCAATAGGAATGCCCTTTAAAATTACGTCTCGTTTCTGTATTTGAATACAGTCTGCTTATATTCCACAAAATATTTGAATGTGTATTATTTTAGATATTATAATAGCTAATGTATAACACTATATTTTAATCCTTTAACTCTTGTATAGACTACTTATGCAAACGAGGATGAATGTGACAGCAAATTGTTTGGATTGTAGCAGACTGTTCATCTCACAGATGGAGATGTTTTTGGGTGCGTGGGGTGTTCAGGCTTTGCCCTCAGGTGGTTTGGCACCGTGTCCCACTTCTACAGAGCAGAGGAAGGAGGGCAGCATGGCGACCGGTGTGATGTGGAGCTGGAGGTCAGGGCTCTGCCGCCTCTCCAGCTGAGCACCAAGCGCCACACACCGGCTCTGGTTTCATGTTCTGGGCCGGGGGTCAGGATCGCTTTCCCCCTGCTAACTGCAGGGGCAGGGGCCGCTCCTCACGCCTGACAACAGACAGACGCCCACCTCGGGAGGGGGGAATGGACTTACTCACTCACTCCCGAGAAAAAACAACAGAAGCAGGGAAGCCAGGAGAAGAGATGGATTGGTCTGAGATGGAGAACATGTTTGAGGCCATAACAGATATGTTTGAGTCCAAAGCCAATCTTTTTAGGGGCAAAAAATGCAAAAGTCAGGTCTATCTATTTTCCATATGTGACTCAACTGTGTTTAGCTATGTTTCTCAGCCAGTCCTTACTGCTGAATAAGCAATTCTAAGGTTCAGTGTTTCTTCGAAAACACTATTACGTCTGAACAGCATGTTTGTGTTTGTGGTTATGAATCCTGCCAAAAAAAGATGGGCATCGGGAGGACTGGTAAAAAGTGAACTATCAAAACAAACAGAATTCACAAGGTAAAACAATAAAGAGAATGCATTGTTTGACACTAAAACAAAGAACACGTAATATCTCAATATTAATCAGACAATATTTTAGGTTTTTCGGTCTCGCTCGTAAGTAAACAAAGACACATGAGTCTTCATTAAAATGGCACTATGGAATAAATCATTTTCCTTTATTCGATTTTCAGAGATCCTCAATATTTCATTCCCTCATCCACCTTTTTTTAGACTAGCAGATCATTTTGCTGCACTTGCGAGTCGTGGAAATTCCCAGGAAGATGTATTGTGGCTCTTTTAAGAGAAATATTAGCATCCAGCCAGGAGAGACATGGAAGGATACCGGAGAGGGGAGGGGAGGGTGAGTGAGGAGGAAAAAGGCACACACGATCAGTATCATATTTTTAGGGAATTATTTTTTTGGCTTGCAGGGGGTTGCAAACAAAGGTTGCATCCCTGCATAAAAAAGCAAGAAGAGACCTGACCTAAATATGACATCACAACGTCCTCGGCTGAAACCTTCTCTAAAACAAAACTGTTAAAATTATAAAAATAAAAACTATTTTTAATCTGTTCTGCTTCTAATAAAATTGTCTGGGTTCGATACAAGTTAAGACCAATTGACAGCATAATGTTTATTCCCACAAAAATTATTTGCGTTTTCTCTATAAAAATATATAAATATATATAAAATCATTTTTACAATGCAAGTGAATACGGCAAATTATCACAGGATTGAAAATAAAAATGTAAAGCATGTAATTTTACAAAAGCTTTTACATAAATTGTTCTGTTTATATACTAATCTTGTATTTTATTTTATCTGTAGTTGATTTTGAAGTTGTTCTTGTCATAATGAAGGTTTACTGGCTATACTATTGAAACAGAGAGTGCTTTTACAATGTTTAAACATTGGCCCTATTTAATTTCCTAACATTGGCACTCACTACGATTTTTCTCCCGTTTGTTTTTGTTTTTTTAAGAAAAGGAGGGACAAGCAGCTTTGTAGATCTCAACATAATTCCGCGAATGCTGTCGACCGATCTCAACTTGCACTGAACCAGAATATTCCTTTAATTCCAATGAGTATGAAAACTAATTGTTTACATTGCTGTGGCTGTGTGTTTAACTCCTCGGAATCTTCTGAAAGAAGATTATTAAAATTTTGAAACATCTGTAATCCAGTTAACTGCTTTTCCCTGTCATTCCATTCTCTATCACTGTGCCTCTCATTGACTCTGCCTAACATCCAAATATTTCCACTCTCCACTTTTTGAAGCCGCCATGGGTCTTTTGACCTCCAGCACAAATCATTTTAGCTGCTTGCGGGGGGCTCGCAGTCCCATGGAGGTATGGAAATACGATCCCCACCATCTCCTGCTCACGTTTGTTTTCCTTGGTCCAGTCAGCGATGGGCCGATCAGCAGTGATCCCCATCGCAACAGAAGATCAGGACCGTGGGTGGGGAAACAGGAGGTCTTGCTGGTCGGAACGCTGTTTTTTTCAGTTTACTTTAACCTGTCTCCTACTTCAGCTTCCCCACAACCCTGGGAGGGAGATTAGGAATATTTAGACCGCTACATTTGAGATTCAGGATTTCGTCCCGGATACACACACACACACACACACACACACACACACACACACACACTGAGCAATGACACTCCTTCTCTGCAAGCACAGCTTATTTCTATTACTTCAAGACAACTTTTTGAACAACAGACATTGTAGTGTAATTCTGACTTCTTCTCTAAAATCTTCAGTGATAAGTGAGTGATCGGCGATTATAAAAATTCAGATAGCTTATATTAATGGAAAAAAACAATCATGAAAATAGCTTGATAAATTTGAAGTTATGAACTTAAATGTAGCCTTACACTAATGGTACAAAAATGTAAAGCAAATGGCATTTTGTCACATAACTTAAAAAATGTCCTTCATATATAAACAGATCTCAATATAGGTCTGGAAAAATATTTCATAAACTCAATTAAGTAAATTAATTTAGTACACCAAGTAAAGTGATTTTTAAGGGTCAAATCAGTTCTTGATTAAACTGCAAAATGCAAAAACTTCCATGGTAACAAGGACACATTTATAGTGTAGAATAGATAGATAAGATAATTTTTGTTCTTTAGTTCAATTGCTGGGGAAAACACCCCCTAATAGGATAAAGCCATTTAATTTTCATGCACCAATGAAAGACACCACAACTTATATTATCATATACAAGAGGTCAATGAGGTTTAGAAATCAGCTTCTGCTTTCATGGTTTTGAGCAGAAGCTTACAATAAGGCATTTAATGGGGCATTCAATTAGTTAATGGGGCCAATATCTGAAGGATTGAAAAGCATAAATTTGAAGCTTATATTTTTTATAAAAGCACTGACTGCCTGTAAAAAAATCTGTGATCAATAAGTTATGACAACATGTTTTTACATTGCTTTAACTTAACAAAATAAGTTAAGCAATTTTCAACTTTATACAAGATTCAACTAATTTTTTTCAGTCAGTTTAATGTAATTTAAGTTGAAATGACTTAAACATCCAAGTTCATTGTACTTAAATATTTAAGGCATCAACCTTTTTCCAGTGTATAAACGTGTATTTTATTTTATTTAACTGTAAACTTTACGCTTCTGCTCAAAACCATTGTTTGATAAAAAAAAAAACATATGATTCCATCATTAATGTTTAATGTTTCCACGACACAAAACATTTTAGCCAACCAAAGCGCAAACTGTCATTTTCACCTTCAAACATCAGTAGTGCTATATGGTATGGATTCAATTGCTAGCCAGAGTAACGTTTCCAAATTTTCTGTTTAATTTTCCTGAAAAGTCTGTCCAAGTACCTTGGTGGTATGACAGCATTCAAGATCGTTCTAACTTCTACTCTTCTCTTTTCCTTTTCCTGTAACGAAAATGAAGAAATATCACAATCTGGCTTTAGAACTGTGGTCGCGAGGAGGAAGGTAATTGGCTGGTTGAGGTAATCAGATCGTTCCAGAGCATCTGATCTGCAGTCTAACAGACTTCCAACTAGTTGAATGAGTAAATAAAGAACTGTGGGATCTCCAGCTGAAGACAGATTACCTCTAGCTCCAGGAGGGTCCGACCCGGAGAAAGCTTATTCCACGTGAAGGAAAACTGAGCGGGCGCAAAAGACCACAAAGCATCCAGCAAGAACCAACAAAAGTCATTCTTTCAAATGACCCCTAAAACACCCTGATATGGGGCCCATACACGGTGAGGCGAGTTTTGACATTTAAAGGGATAATTTACCCAAAATTGAAAAATCTGTCATCATACTCACCCTCATGTCGTTCCAAAACTGTATGACTTTCTTTTGTCTGTGGAACACAAAAGAAGATGTTTTGTAGTATGTTAGAGTCCAAACAAAGTTCTTCAAAGAACACTGAGACAGTCTTTTGTGTTCCACAGAAGAAAGAACGTCACACAGGTTTGTATCCACGAGAGGGCAAGTAAATTACAGAATTTTCCATTGTTGGTGGAGTATCCCATGGCACATGAACACCTGCTAGAATTCTTCCATTTGTGCTGAAATGCAACTGGGATATGTTCTATTTATAGACCATCGAGAGCTTTGTACTTTATGAAAATGCATTCCGAACAAGGGTTAAATGGAGGGAGCAAACTGCTTAATGCATGTGTGACTGTGCCTGTCTGCGAGCCTGAGCCCCATAAGATCCCTCTCATGCTCACTTGGCTGTGAGAGAGGGCTCAGAGGGAGGAAGTGGCAGTGGTCCCATTCCAAAGCACTGTCCCATTCCACCTCATTCTTCCCTCTTTTCTCCCTCTGACACAAATAAGAGGATTAGGGCACACAGCTTCCGTCAGTCCCTCCATTCAAGACAATGCGGCAAAGAGCTTAGTAAGATAGCCTTGGATAGCGGAGCAGACCTGTCATTCAAATCAGCTAGTACTATGGCTGTTGGGAGGCTAATCTCATTAGGATAGGAAAAAAGAAAGAGAGGGAGAGACAGAGTCTGAAAGTCCAAGATGAGATTTGATTATCATCCTCATAACTCGCATCGAAGACATGCGCCAAGCTTAAATCTTCTTGTCTATGACAAGACAGTTGAAATACTCTCGCAAGACAACTTAATAGTCCAGGATTATTTTGGAGGATGCAGAGACTTTGGAAGGCACCAATAATTATTATATCACTGGATTATGTCGCTGCTGGTTCTGCATTCGTGAATTTTATTTTATTTCCAGCTTTATTTTAATGATGAAGGTTATTTCGCAAGAAGAATTAACTCAAGATCCTTGTTTTGAGACAAACCCACTTGCGTAATGTCTTCATGTAGAAAGTGTTATGTGCTAGTGATGCCCCGTGACACCACTTGCCACCCCAGTGCCAGTGTTTTCTAGCATACACCTGTGAAAAGCCTGTTTTTAGGAATAACACTGTGGAGACACTGAGCTTCATCACTATGTTGAGAACACTGTGAAATAATGAGCCTATAGCAACAGTGAAGAGAAATTATGAAAGATGTCATGATTTTTGCTTCTTGGTAATTTTCTTTGCATAGTGGATGATATCCGTTTATTCCCATGAAAAACACTCTGGCTCAGCATCCCAACCAGTCCAACACTAACACATCTTAAATGGCATTTAGAAACAGCCTTATCTGTTTGTCCAACCAATGGTTGACGAGGGGAGTGTTCCTGACATTTTTTCTGCAATTTTGTTTGGTGATGTTATAGTGGTGATTAAACAATAACACACAGATTGATTATCCAATTCGGGATAATGAACCAATGTTTAAAATTATAGATTAGAAATGTCTTAATAAATGATTGGGTAACACTTTACAATAAGGTTAATTAGTTAACATTAGTTAATGTATTAACTAACATGAACTAACCATGAGCAATGCATTTGTTACAGTATTTATTAATCTTTGTTAACATTAGTTAAAGATGTTCATTGTTTGTTCATGTTAGTTCACGGTGCATTAACTATGTTAACAAGATTTTAATAAAGTAGCCTATTAGATAATGTTGAAATTAACATTAAAAATGCTGAATAAGTGCAGTTCATTATTAGTTCATACAAACTAATGTAGTTAACTAATGTTAACTAACGAACCTTATAGTAAAGTGTTACCAATTATTGTAAAATATTTAATTTAGCTTTAGAATTTTCATGAGATGAATAATATATCCTCATTATGATGCTATAGTAACATCCATCAAAAATGCTAGCTTATTCATAGCAATTATTATATAAATAATAAGGCAAATGTATGTACAAAATAATTTGAATATGTACTGTAGGGTGATATCAGGTAAAATGGGCCATCAGGTAAAATGGGCAATTTAAGGTTTGGGGGTCCCAGCCCCTCTGGAATTTAAAGCCAATGACTGCAAAGGATTTCAAACTGTTGTCATAACTGTGCTTGACAAGTAACAGGTGATTTGATTGGTTTATGATTGCTATGGTGGTCGAGGGAATAATTCAAATCAAGACTACACCAGAGAGCTGCATGGTAAGTAGCCTGGCATACCAAATCTGACTAAACTATTATAAGGATGATAAATCTATAAAAAAACAAACATGCACATAAAAAAACTATCCATAATATCCGTATTGATGGCATCAATCAGAAATAATGTTGTTAGTTTGTTACATGAACATCTTTTTTGAAAAAATTATGTTTTTCTTGGTGGCCCAATTTACCTTAACCCACTAAGGTAAAATGGGCCACATGGTTTCAGCTAAAATGGGCCATCATGTGTCACTCACAAACACACATACACATGTGTTTGAGTGTGTGTGTGTGTGTGTGTGTGTGTGTGTGTGTGTGTGTGTGTGTGTGTGTGTGTGTGTGTGTGTGTGTGTTTGTCACACACAATGTTTTCATCATCACACACACATCAGTTATCAATTTTGAAATTTGAATATTTCATTCTAAATGTGTTGTATATAGACACACACACACACACACACACACACACACACACACACACACACACACACACACCACTGACATCAGTTCACTGATATACACTCACCTAAAGGATTATTAGGAACACCATACTAATACTGTGTTTGACCCCCTTTCACCTTCAGAACTGCCTTAATTCTACGTGGCATTGATTCAACAAGGTGCTGAAAGCATTCTTTAGAAATGTTGGCCCATATTGATAGGATAGCATCTTGCACCTTGGAAGTAGCCATCAGAGGATGGGTACATGGTGACCATAAAGGGATGGACATGGTCAGAAACAATGCTCAGGTAGGCCGTGGCATTTAAACGATGCCCAATTGGCACTAAGGGGCCTAAAGTGTGCCAAGAAAACATCCCCCACACCATTACACCACCACCACCAGCCTGCACAGTGGTAACAAGGCATGATGGATCCATGTTCTCATTCTGTTTACGCCAAATTCTGACTCTACCATCTGAATGTCTCAACATAAATCGAGACTCATCAGACCAGGCAACATTTTTCCAGTCTTCAACTGTCCAATTTTGGTGAGCTCTTGCAAATTGTAGCCTCTTTTTCCTATTTGTAGTGGAGATGAGTGGTACCCGGTGGGGTCTTCTGCTGTTGTAGCCCATCCGCCTCAACGTTGTGCGTGTTGTGGCTTCACAAATGCTTTGCTGCATACCTCGGTTGTAACGAGTGGTTATTTCAGTCAAAGTTGCCCTTCTATCAGCTTGAATCAGTCGGCCCATTCTCCTCTGACCTCTAGCATCAACAAGGCCAGCCCGTTCTCATCCCAAGGCGTCATTAATTGACACTTTTGACCATGCGTCAACTATCCGACGCACAAGGTGACCCTTTAGCGTCAGTTAGATGACGCTCACCCTCGGGCGTCATCTAACTGACGCTTTTGACCATGCGTCTACATCCGACGCGCATGACAACCTTTAGCGTCAATATGAGACGCGCCTACCCTACCCCATACCTAAACCTACCCATAACGGAAGCGTCATCTAACTGACGCTAAAGGGTCACCTTGTGTGTCGGATAATTGACGCATGGTCAAAAGTGTCAATTAATGACGCCTTGGGATGAGAATCTGTTGACAAGGCATTTTCACCCACAGGACTGCCGCATACTGGATGTTTTTCCCTTTTCACACCATTCTTTGTAAACCCTAGAAATGGTTGTGCGTGAAAATCCCAGTAACTGAGCAGATTGTGAAATACTCAGACCGGCCCGTCTGGCACCAACAACAATGCCACGCTCAAAATTGCTTAAATCACCTTTCTTTTTCCATTCTGACATTCAGTTTGGAGTTCAGGAGATTGTCTTGACCAGGACCACACCATCAATACAAATGTATTGAAGCAACTGCCATGTGATTGGTTGATTAGATAATTGCATTAATGAGAAATTGAACAGGTGTTCCTAATAATCCTTTAGGTGAGTGTATGCTATTCCAAAATTGACTTTTTAAATTGCACAGTTAAATATGTGGGTTTGCACCCAAAATGTTTTTTTTTTTAATGGCACATATGAAAATGTTTGTTTAATGCAGTTTAAATGTTATGTGGCTGTATAAGCAATTGTGTTTTAAAATTTAAATTGATGATAAATTACTATTTCCCTTTGCAGTTTGACCGGCCCATTTTACCTGAACAGCTGGCCCATTTTACCTGACACTGCTCATGCAAAAAAAGTTGGCACAGCGGATGTTTTAAGAACTGTAGGGCCTAAATAATTATATTTTATTACATAATTTCAACACAAAATGATCAAAAACAGTCATTATTAATCATAAAAACACATGGAAAAGGCATATATGGTATTGTATTATTTTCCCAAACGATTTACCAAAAAGTGGCCCAATTTAGCTGATATCACCCTATGTAAATATAGAAATATAAACATGAATATATGTTCAAGTATTTACCTAATTAATCATTTGATCAAATGGATTAATAATTCAGTTTAGATAAAAAACACAACTTTTCAAAATCATAGTCAAGCTTTAAAAATCCTTAAGTGTGTCAACAAAACATCAGTGTTTCGAGGTCAGTTCAAATAAACGAAAACGAGTGTTCATGACAACATTTTCATAATATCACATTCATAAAGCAAAGAATGGCTCAAGAAATATTAGCTTCTGCATTTACTGTATATATATATAATAGCAAAATAAATATCCTTTAAAGTTGTCTCTGGCTGGCACATTAAACATATAGACATAGCACACACAGTTTCTATGGTTAAATACTATCACAGCTGTGGAGATACATGTCAAGGACATTTACTAACACATCTAAAAAAAAAGAGACCTGTATAGAGAAAACTAAATAATCTATTCCATGAATGAATTTAAAAGCAAAACCCAGCCATCTAACGCTCCCCTCTACACCAGAATAACATCCCGTTAGGTCAAAGCGTTAAACGTCTGGTGGTGGGGGGTGTGTGTGGCACAAGTCACGAGATGACAGATGATTGCATCATTCTAATGCTGCCAGGAGAGGCTGGGCTAATGTTGACACAAAACCTAATACTTCCTTGCAGAGGAACAGGCTGGCTCAGGCTCGGCCTCATCCCAGAGCAGGGCGCTATACGAGGGCCTTCAACGCTGCAAGCAAAAACCCCCTAAACGCTGCAGGATTAGGACCCGGCATCCACGCTTCTCTAAACGTGCGAGAACTACCTTTTCTCACACTTTCATTAAAGCAGCTTTCAATTTTATATTTATACAACTAACCAAACAAGTAAACATTACAAATCATTAAAATCATTTGAAACAATGATAATATGGGAGAGTAAAGGCATTCTGGGTAAAAACACATGACTGGGTGTATTGGGAGGGTGTATACGGCTCCAGTCATGTAGAAAACACACTGCCAGGACCAAAATCCACTCATGTCAGCGGGAATATGGCATCCCGCTCGCAAAGCAGAGCTAATTAAAAAACAACACATCGCAGGAGGACGCCCCCACGGTGCTAAAATAGAACTATCAGCACACCAGGGGATCGTCCACAACTTCCTACATCGAGCAAATTATCCCTGGACCAAGACTAACAACAGACTTGAGCCAGGTTCCCCTGACAAGGGCCAAAGGGGAACATTCAAAGACTCAGCATTCAAATAATGCAGTATACTGTTAAATAACACTGTGATGTTGCACTGCAGAAATTATGTCATATCTAGCCTATCTTGCACACACACTGAGTTTACAGAAAGCCTACTCCCCTTGCATGTGGTACAGAAATCCTAATGTCTATTTGAGAATAATTCAATTCATGAGTTATACAACCACAGAAGCCATCTATGCCGAAAACAACTTCTGCATGAATATAAAACTTAATTATAATTACATTTAGCAATTTAAAAAGTTGTTAGGCTATAGCTTTTCTGATTTTAAAAGTTAATGTTCTGATAACAAAAAATAAAAGATTCCAAACTTTTTTTTAATGAGAGATTGAATAGTCTGTATTATAGTCTAATTTAGAGAATTAATAATAGTCTATTGAGGTTATTTTATTATTTATTTTCCTGTCTCCTTTGAGCAAGCAAGCAAAAAGAAAGAAAGAAATTAAATAAAAAATTGTGCAGGCTGTAGGCTATCTATTGTAGAATTGCAATTGCAATTCAAATGAATTCCGATTAATTTACAATACAGTAACCAGAATTCCCAATAATATTTATATTTCCATAACCAGTGTCTTTAATTGGCACTAACGCCAAGGTCTGCTGAGCCATTTAAAGAACATTATATGCAAATCGTAATTCCAAAGCTAATCCTCTAATAACGAAAGGCTGTTATTCCAAGTTACTCATGAGCTAGCCTACAGCGAGGTGAAATTTCCGCGCCAAAACAAGCTATAAATTCCCGCCGGTAAGCTCGTGCTGTAAATAGCTGACAGAGAGGTGTGAATATGAACGTTTGCCCAATGTCGTGATTTACGGTTCTAATGATTATAGGGCATGAATCAATTGATGCTAGCATGTCATTAGGCGGAGTTCCACTAGATACGGCCAAAGGCTTCAACTTGGAGCCACGGGCGCTTTGCGGGGTTGACAAGTAGCTACAACCTAAATGAACGTCATAAAAGTCAAAAAGGTGCCAATTACATCTACTAAGTGGCCAGTCATTGAGAAATAAATAAACTAATATAACTGCTTGCTACCTGTGTAGCACGCGCGTGAAAGGATCTCAATTGCATTTGAATATGCTGGAACGAAACTGCTGTTTATGAAATGGCAGGTTATGTAATGCGAGCAAAAAGAGATCAGACAGGAAAATATGATTTACACTAACCTAACATCTAATTGACATCCAGTCTTAGAAATCACAGAGTTAAGTATACAAAAAGAAAAATAATTTAAAAAAGGAGAGAGCTCCAAAGACAATTAAGCAGCCTATAGGCTAAATCTAAGGAGTCCTTTTATGTAGATAACGTTAATATAGCCTACTCAGAAAACCTCTTTCCCATGTTTGGCATGTCTCGCGCTAGCTGCCGTCTCCAGGGTAATGGAATATAAGACCAGAGCTATGAAATTAATTTTGTTAACACTAACTCTTCACGGTCAAGCTGGAAAAATCGGCGACTATTAAAGTCAGGAGGTTGATATGGCCTTTTAATTGTTGCTTGGTGTCCGATAGGGACCTCCCAGTTATCACCATGAGAGAGGGAGTGATATTTCAAAACCCTATGACACAAAAGCTATAGCTAGAGTAGAGACAAACACGGGAAGAAGACGACATGCAACATAACGCGCCCTGCGGTCGGTCCACACTCACAGCTTCAGGACCGGGTGAAGATCAACACAGCACTCACCCACTGCCACTGAGCACATATTCAAACTATCCCATACCATGACCAGATGGATAAGAAGTCCGATTCGAGCAGAATGTAATGGTTGCACACGATGTTAAAATATAGGCTTTTTTTTTTTTTTTTTTTACATTCATGAGTAGCCTCGTGGTTCAAAGCCATTCTGTAATAGAACAATAGAAACGACCACGAGTGCATAACACAACAACAACAACAACAAAAACAACAACAGCAATAATAGCTAATAATAATAATATATATATATATAGGCCTACATATAATACTATTAATAGGCTACTTATAACACTATAGCCTAACAACAATTTTAAATTACCTCAATAAATTAATGGAAATATTTGATGAATTAATAAATAAATAAATAATAAATAATATTAAAAATAAAAGGTAAGGAAAAATAATAGTGCGTTTATTATCTGACAAGAAATTAAAGAATATAGCCTATATATATTCCAGAAATATATAACGCGGAATGTCTCATTTAGGCCTAAAAATTTCTGGCGATTTACCATTGGCATGTAAATAAAGGTAAAATTAAGATAGACCTAGGGCCTACATTAATAATCTGCGGTGAGTGACCATCAGCATCAATCTGCGTTAAATAAACCTACTGTGTGAACGACAGATGATCAAATAATTATGTCGGCCTGGATTAATCGAAATAAACGAAGAAACGACCACTTTAAATGAAATTGCTCAATTTTCATTCCCATTGCGTTGCAAAATATCACAGCCAAAAAGTTCCTTCAAAATCACAGGAGTGACGTAGCCGATGTCAGTTTAGAAATAAGAAAAAAATAACAAGACAACGCAGGAAACACAAACTAAATGTAGGCTATACCTATATCTTAAAGGTCTAAAAATATTACTAATCTTCACTGCTCCACAGTACACTTAGTGGCTCAATTGTAAAACGAACACAATTTTAAGACGTTGACAAATTCAACAAAATCATACCGCCAACTCCACCATACAGTCCAACTTTACGAACGGAAAGACTATGTATTAGCTCGTGCGTAAAACCGAACATTGTGTCATGTCTTTGCTTGATCACAGTTGAATAAAAAACTAAAGTAATGTACCTGCGCGCGTGTTACACCAAAAAAAAAAAAAAAAAAACAAACAAAAAAAAAATCCATGCCCTTACTGTTGGTAGTCATGTTTGCAGTAAAGTTTCCTCTCCCGGAAGTAGCAGCTGGTGGTGAGCGGTTGTTGACACACGGCGCATTGCAAACACTCCTCGTGCCACGAAGACTCGTTGACGCGCATCAGAAAGCGGTCAGATATCGGCCGCTGGCACCCCTCACACACCGCCTGGTGATGGCACTCCGTCCCTGGAGGGCAAAAGCATCATTTTAATAATAACACACTGACAGCATCTGCATTTTATAGGCCTAAGGATGTATAAATGGGCTACTGAATAAATGGCTATGAAATCTTTTCTCAGAGGTTACTATTTCCATATTAAATAATATGACATGGTGAAAAAACAAAACAAAACAAATGGTGTGTGAATAACTATCAATTTACCACTATACTGTATGTACGATGGGATTTATTATAATTATTAATAATCATTATTATACGCTCGAAATTCAAATAACGCAACTTTCAGCCAAAACTAAATATAAAACATATAGCCACCCTGATTGCGACGATTATAGCCATATGTGATTCAAAATAATTGACAATATAATATTTGTACTTTTTGTTTATATAGCCTACCTACAAAAACATATCGAACAAAAAAAGACTATAGAATTATGTAGCAGGTTTTTGTTGTAGTTGCTTGTCAGTCTGTCTGTGTGCTTGCGTGTGTGTGTGTGTGTGTGTTATTTAAATTTATATAGGCCTGTTTTAATTTTTTACCGTAAGCTTTTTATATATTAATATAATTTAGACGTTCAATTTGTAGTTCAAATGAAGCAGTCATAATAAGATATGTTTCTGTAGGTGTGAGAATGAGAAATAGGCTAAGTAACCGTTTATACCATGAAAATGCCAATTTTGAAGCATGGAAATAAATGCATTACGTTGCGCATAAAATGTAAGAGAAATGGATGTTATACATCAGTTGTGTACGGGGGTTATTTTATCTGGGAAATAACTTTGATAATTTGACAGATATGCGGCCGGCCGGTAAAATGCATGACACATGAGGAGGATGCATCCCAGCCGCTTGCATAGCTCGACTGCCAAAGTTCCAGCTGTAGTTCTCTTCAACATCTTGATTTAAAAAAAAGCATTATAAAATTCTCAGAAACTATCTTTTCGTGTTCTCCAAATATATACTGAAGACACTAAATCACTTACCCAGCATAACTCCAAGTGTAGCCTGTCCCGACCGCAGCGGATGGTCTTCGATTTTTATACCGTCCAACATCTTTAAATATTCCCACTGTTACCTGCAAGGAAACTCCGTCCTAGTGACTCGGGACCTGTTGTAATATCCATAACAACACATTTGTCAGAGTTGTCCACGCTTTAAATCCCCAAACTACAGCACACAACAGTTGATATTACAGAAATCTCAATCTAAGATGGCCAGCTCAAGAAAACTTTTCATTGCAATTGCCACTTGCAAGATTACTATATGCTCTTGATCAAACCTTGGTACAGAAGCACAACAACACATAACTATAAAACTTAAAACACGCACTAAATCACCTGTTAATTACCGGCCGAGTCAGTCTAGACGTTTTCTGCACGAAGCGCAAAGTTTGTATCCCGGCAGTGCGCTATCACGAGCTACAAGGGAAGATCCTCCCTTTCCTACACCGTGCACAAGTCGTCTCGACCCGCAAAACTTTTCAGGAAATTAGTACAAATCCACGAAAATATAAAGGAGATGTCTAAACGTTAACTCTTAAATTAGTGCGCCATTCGGCTCCCTGCAGCTTGAGAAATCTCAAAACTGAGATAGGCTTGAGAGAAAGCACCCTCCCCTTTTGGTCGCGTCACTTTGCAGACTATTGACTGACATAGGGATGCTATTGGTGCGCCAGTGTTCGTGCACTCTGCCGAGTGGAACTAAATGCGTTCCGCCTTCCAAATCGCATTGCCTCCCAAACTAGAGGCGCACAAGGATGGTAAACAACGTTACGAAAATTGTGGTGAAAACAAACGAGTCTGAAAACACAGTCTAATTCAAACTAAAGCTTTGCCTAAAGGAAAGAAAGAAAGAAAGAAAGAAAGAAAGAAAGAAAGAAAGAAAGAAAGAAAGAAAGAAAGAAAGAAAGAAAGAAAGATGTGAAATGCGCGCGACTGTCTACAAATGTATTACTTAGGCCTACTCAAAATGCAACATTTCTACATCTGTGGCGAATCAACATCCATGAGGTGATAAAAAAGAAAGAAAGAAAAAGCTGTTAAGTCAATATTGTGCATGTTGAAACATGTATATTAATGTATTTATACCTTCAAATATGGACGTTGATGTCCCACAGACTATATATAGGCTATGTAGAAATTTAGTTAAAAAATAAAAAGAAAGCAAAAAAGCGGGATTAGCCTATAGAACAGACGCGCCTTTTTTTTTTTTTACAATAGGCTATAGGCTATGATTTGCGTATTAATTAACAAATCCTACCAATACAACGAAATTACAACGCAAAAAAATAAAACAGAATAATAAAACAAAAAAGCACATGTATTTTTTCTGTAACAAAACAACATCAATAATAGACTAACTGTTCGTTGTATTAATTTTTTTAGTAGCAGAAGTATTCCACACTTTGCATCAGTGTTTATGTTCCAATGTGATTACGATTAATACAGAAGAAAACAAGTTTGTAATCTGTGGCTCTGCTTGCAATTAGCCTGCGCGTTATTTCTTTTGTAATTAATCACAATAACGGCACATTTGTAACATGCGTATTGTAATGTAAAATGTTACTGTTATTGTTGTTGTCGTAAATAGAGCTCTTTGGTTTTCCCCTCTCCTCTCATGCAGAGGCTGCTGGCTTTGATATCAGGTAGCGGAGCATCACGCCTGCCCCGTCCGCGTGCTTTGTGCTTTTGTGTCCATTATGAAGCCTCGAACCTTCTGACCCTCGTCCACGATGCACCTGGAGATCAGGGCCGATAACCACAGAAAGCGGATGACAGAGTCAGATGAAATAAAATGCAGTCCTATTGGATGTCTGGGATAGAGTAATAATACGCTTAAACAGAAAAGATAAACATCGAGCTAATTTTATTTAGTGCGCTTTGTTTGTTTGTTTTGTTCCGGCGGGACCGCTTTGGATAGATCTATTCTCATCCAAAACCAATAAACCAATCAAAAGAGGACGCATCTGAACAAATGAAATGATGCAACAGATAAGTGATGAATCTTTTATACATTTATTAAAATGTGTAGCTTCTTTGTAATTTGATTATTACCCAGGTAATTTGTTTAGGGAAGTAAATTCCAGTAACTCTAACCATTAAGACATTTCGTTCATTATTAAAAACAACGAAGAATCGTTTAACTAAATTTCCCACAGCATAATTTATAGCGGCATTGTAAGGAAACATTTATTTTTTTTTGCTCACCGTTTTGATCATGAGGGAAAACAATAAATCAGCTGTATTTATGGCAGCCCAATGCTTCACAAATGTTTGAGACAGACTAACGATAGCCATGACTACCAATGATATACATTGCCTACCTATTGAGAGCAATTGTTAGGATCCCAGTGCTGGGTATTTTTGGTTGAGACCCACTAATGGTTGCGCCTTTCATCTTCAGGTCTTTATTAATTGCACGTGTCCTCAGTTGTTGCTGAGATTAACTACACAGTCAAGTTCTCGTTTTCCCTTTATCTATATAAAAATAAAATAAAAATAAATAAAAAAAAACACTCTCTAAGTAGCTATAGAAAGCCTCTGTTAAAATGTTCAAAATTTTGTCAAAATAAGAAAATTGATAGCTCATTGCATATTTCATCTAATGAGATTTGGCCAGTCAAACGTCGGTTTTTAATATAACTAAAAACAACGACTTGCCTCCAACGCCTCAAGTCATGTAGGCTACTCAAGCATAGGAGTTAACACGCTCTTTTCCAAACATCATAGTACACTGAGAGGGAGGAATGCACGCGCTTAACTCCTCGCGCTATACAGAATTCGTCACGCTCCCCTGTTACCGCCTCACTCCCGGGATTCCGTAGCCGACTACCTCCGAGCCATTTAGGAGACTTGAAGCAGTCGCCAAGTGAGATACCTATGAAGACCCCTCATTATAGAGTAGCCTAACCCCCACTAGCCCAACACCTTTAAAATAAATGTCTTCAGTTGACACTCAGAAAACCATAGGCCACGGCGGCCAGTTCATTACAGTCCTCTAAACGGTTTATTCTCGGTCGAACTCAACTGATAATGTATTTTTAGTAAGCTACTTTCTCCATTACACTGCAGCATGCGTGATGATCAGCAATGCTAGTGGTCACCGATCAAATACTCAATCAATCTAAAGACAGGAGGAGAGTCAAAGGACGAACTGTAGCCTACATTTCGATAATAACAAGGATAAATTATGGGCTGAGATAGTCATTAGGTGGACCGTACACCAACTGGATACTAGGGACATATTTAAAGCTTAAAATAAATAATAACATACAATAATAATAATAATAATAATAATAATAATAATAATAGCTATCACTGTAAAAAAAGCCTGTTTAAGTACAATCAACTTGGATGTTTAAGTCATTTAAACTTAAATTAAACTGACTTAAAATTAGTTGAATTTTGTATAAAATAAAAAGGTTGAAAATTGCTTAACTTATTTTGATGAGTTAAAGCAAAGTAAAAACATATGTTATCATAACTTATTGATCGTGTAATTTTTTTAATAATGTAATAAAAAAGCATTCTATTTTTCTTTAATGGTGCGATAGCTAGGCTACTGTAAAATATCTAGGCTACTGTATAAAAAAACAACAAGCAAACAAACAACTTTTACAACTAAACGAAAAACATTTATGAAAATGTGTTTAAAATGATAAAGTGTGGAAGATTTCATTATTCTATGGTTCTATTCTAATGGTTAATAAAATAATTCGTCATTCGGTCGTAGGAAATTCGAAAAGGTTCACGTCTGGTTTATGCTGCATCCTTGCAGATATAGGTTGGAAGAACAGTTGCAACAGAGAGACAATTGAAACATCCTAAATAAATTACGTGCGCATCACTTCTAACCCGTTATTTTTTTTGCTCTACACATGCATGGTAGTTTTCCACGATCAGAGAGGATGCTGATACGCATGTGTGGAGCAAAAAAAAATCACGGGTAAGAAGAGATGCGCACGCTAGTTATTTAAGGTGTTTCAACGCCCTCTGTGACTCAGTCTGAGTGCAACTTTAATTAAATAAAAAAATATATATATATTTAAAATTCCCTATTTCCTAATTTAATGTTACAAAAAAACCCTGTGACTCACCATCATCAGAAAAGATCGATGCATCATTTACCTTGATTGAGGTTCACTGAACATCCTTTGTAATGAAACTAGAGCCTGAGGGTCGTTTTTGTGCCTAAACAAGATTTGTGAAAGGCTCCCCCTTGCGTTTCAATAATGATCTGCAGAGAAACTGCTAGGCCTAATGACAGACAGATTGCTGTGAAAATGTTGAGAAAATCAAACTATTAGAATGTCTGAATTAAGAGTAGGCTAATTAATATGGAGATTGCATAACATGTTTGATGCTGTTGGTATACTGGAAATTCACAAATATCTGCTCTTGCATCAGTTTAAACACAAGACGTGTCTGTTAAAAATCAGTTTGCGAACCAGCTAAGTCCAGGAAACTAGCTTAGACTTGGTTAAGATGTTTTCTTTCCCCAGCAGGGATGTGCTATGAAGAACGTAATGAGGAATGAACTGTGTCCAAGGCCGTCAGTAATGTGCTGGTGGCGTGACTTGTGTGTTTAAGGGACTTGGCCTTTTGTGTGGAACTCTGGTTTACGAAGTGTTTCATAAAGACGGATCTCATTGGACAAGCATGAAAGGCAATCAGAGCGAACGCCTTACATGTTTCGAGTGCCTTAAAAGTCGCTCGACTTCCGTCACTGGTGGCGCAAAGGCCCAAATGCTGTGCCCGCAAAAGTTGAAAGGGTTTTAGTGGGCGCACGAGATGGGTTCTGAACTTTGGTCTCTAAAAAATTTTGACAAGGAGGCCCAAAGCAAAAAACGCAAATACATGTGATTTATGCAATGTTGCTTGAGAAACTCTCTTTAATTGTTTTCTTTCAGACACCCCTCCCTCTCTCTCTGAGCAGCAGGTGTGTGGCACGTGCACCACAGTGAGTGAGAGAGAGGGTGAAAAAGCCAATCTAAACTCAATAAAGGTTTGCAAGCTTTGCTACACTGTTTTAGTTAAACATTGCGGATAATTCGACCACAAGGTAAGAACAACGCAACATGCATTAGCAGGACTTAAACTGTTTATAAAGAAACGAAAATAATGCAATAATGGAAAAAAAAAAAGAAAAGAAAAGAAAAAATAATGTTATTGCAGTTTCATATAGTAGCCTACTGTATCTTTGGCTAAAATATGTACAGCGGCAATGCAAATATTTATTATTTATCATATAATATTTTTTTTATTTAATATAACATTTATTACTTAAATATGCCTAGGCCTATATGAAATAATCGATCACAGTACAATTAAGAAATATATCAGGGTTTGATTATTGTGTCCGCTCGCAATAATGTGTTATTCCACTATGAAAAACGGGTAAAAAGTTCGTAATGTATATAGGCTCTCTCTATCCATCCAACCAATGAGTAGGCTACTGACAGATAAAAAAAAAAAAAAAATTACTTTCAAGAAACGAAAATATGAAATACAAACGAAAGTACGGCACTATTTTGTTAATTGTAGTGTTTGCATTTCATAACATCAAATTGAGATAGCGTAAATTAGCCCAATAATTTCGTTGAGGGGAGATTTTCCCTCATAGCCTATAATGCGATATAGCCTATTGCATTAACGGCGAGTTTAATATTAACATTGTTAAATTTGCTCAAACTTGCCTATTAATATTAATCATATCGTTACAACAAAAGCAACGACAACAATATATCAAAATTCCGACATCAGCAACAACAATAATAATAGCCATAATAATAATAATATAGTAGCCTACTGTGTGCAGGAATGTGCACAAAAGTGTAAATTATGACTCTGTAAATGAAGTATTAAGTGAAGTATTGGAATCTGTTTAAGCTAGAAACACCTCAGATGTCATCTAATATCTCATTTTAAATGAGAGCAGTGTAGTGTTCAGAGTGGAGGGAAGCGCGACGAGACGCGCTCTGCCTCTGAGAGCATCACTGCCATCTAACGATGCATACTTCGCTTTTAACGTCATCGAAATAGATTTATATATTAGTAGTATCAATCGACAAATTTAGCTAAATGCTTTTAAAAGGATTTGCAAAAGAAAAATGAATGAAAACAAAAATAAATTACTACTAGGCCTACTTCTGGACAGCGTTCTTTACTTACTAGATGATAATAATCAATCAATAATAATAATACTAACAACAATAAAAAAAATCGTTTAATATAGGAAATGTAAATAGAGAGGCTGATTTCGAAAAAAAACTATGTCAAACTCGTGCTACAATTCTTTATCATATCGTGTTATCTTTTAACATATAGCCTATAGCAAATTATGTCTTAAAGTGAAATGTATAATAAAAAAAATAATGGTTTTAATCTCCCTATTCTTTCTTTTAAAGTAGCCTATATTTTCCGTTAAGACTCACAATTTGCTCATATGTTAATATAGCCTATAATAATAAGGCTACTGCACATTAAAAACGTTGTCAAGAAACATAGAATACTTTATGCTAAACACAATTTGAGTTTCGTAGGCTATCGGATAATCTTAGAGCTGTTTGGAGCATACAGGTTAATCCTTCACTTATCTTAACAAATCCTGAAAAAGAAAGCAAACCCTGCTAATGGCAGTAAGAAGCAGACATACAGACAGTAAATTGTACGTGGCAGCGAACTTTCATGTTTGGTTCCACTTTGATCTTTTAATGAGTGTTTTCTATAATGAACCATTTCACTTTTCAGAGACATAAGATAAAAGGCAGGCAAAGTTTTTTTCAATCGTTTGTAAAATATGCATAACAAAAGCCACTGAACAAGAATTAAATACTAATTCATAATTGAACAATAATTTATTCTATTCGGCTTGTAATAATTGTAATACATTTTTCTTTACAAAGTTCTTTTCCAGAAATATTCGTTATAATGTACAACCACACACACATTCTTGTATAAGATTATTTTAGGCTAACAATAAATACTAAAATAAAATAGGCTTAATATTATCAAACAATGTAGGCTACTTTACAACGCGTGTAACACTGTGCGTGTTGTGATGAACAGATAAGCTACTTAAACTAGCCTACTTGAATGTCTTGACTCGTCATAAAACTTTTATTATTTAGGCCTAATATATTTTTCTATATTTCAAGTTTTGAATTTACATTAACTACTAATTTCCATTAAACACATTAGGATAATATTGATGAATGACTTGTATACTGTAGTTCTTATATTCTTCAGCACCGAGAGCAGTTCAGTATACCGTTTACCCTTGATGGACTTGGTATCTCAATTTTCAGTGTTTTAAAGAGGGTCAACATCGCCCTCCAGTGGCGAAAATTTTTTTTTTTCTTGATTTATGATGAAACAAACATATTTTTTAACCGTCTAGTTTAGATTTATTAATCACTGACTGCAGTAAACATATTTAACTTACGGTAGCTGTAAGTTACCGTCAATAGTGTTAACAGTCATTTTTGTTTTTGTTGCATAATCTATGCACTAGTGCAAAGAATCACATTCTGTGTTTTAACCAGAAAATAAGAGATAGGTAACAACATCATTATATTAGAAAAAAAACCTGTTCACAGATGGGGCATTGGCTACTTTCACGACCAATTTGTTTGTAATATGAAAAAAAAACAAAAAAAAAAAAACAACAACTATGTATAGATAGATAGATAGATACGTAGATAGATTTAGAACATATAATTTACATTTAAGTTATAATAACATAAGTTACTTTAAAGTTAGGATAGAGACAATGGGACAGAGCTTTATCTCTGGTCAAATATACATGCTAATGGTAAAACACGGAACATTAAAATACAACAATATTAATAATAATCTCGAATTAAGCTAAACTGACTTAGTCTCTATTGTGACGAGGACTAAGCAAGAGTTCATTGTAGCTACTTTTATAAGAAAATATTAAATAAAGTTGGCACATTATGTCCATTCCAACCCTCTAAAATTGTCTGTGCCTTTAAAAGTTGATGAGCTTTTAAAATTGGCCAAAGAAACAAGGTAAAAATTATTACGTTTTTAAAGGAAAAGGTTGAGCCAAACGCATTTCACTTCATCCAGGTCAGGATCTGAAGCAGATCAAAGTTAGCTTAAGATGAAACAGACTATTTTTAGGTATAAAGCTAACAAACGCACTGTGTTGAGATGTGTTTGATTTCTACATTGAATCTGGAAAATGTCAGATGAAAACGCTTAAAGATTTTAGCAAATTTGTATCCTTTTAATGCTAAAGAAATACTAGCACACACAGCTTTGATACAGCAGAGAGGCAATGCACTCAGAATCATGATAATAACACAATTAATCTATTAGCATTTGTATTGTTGTTATGGAAAAGAGTGTTAAGATTTTTGTGAGGCCTGCAACTCCTTGTAGAGCAAAGAAGGGATGGTAACGTTTCCCAAACCAGAAGAGATTTACGATGCTTTTCAGCAGATGGTTGTCTTGTTCATTCGGTTCTTCTCCAGACTGATTTATTCATCCCATGGCAAAGCAGGCTCCGAGTCTGATTTTAGGATGCGTGCCATTGACAACATACATCCCCTGTTTCTCTTTTGTGGGAGGAATAACTTCAGTCAGAGCTCTTGAAATGAAACGTGTGTAACCAGTCTTGCGGCCTGAAAATTGAGATGTTGTAAATAGATTTAGAGTCGCCACACTGAGGGGAGCTGATGTCTGAAAATTTGTCACTGGTTTGTAATCATGGCCAACCAACAGTGTGCTGTGAAGATTAAAGGGGAAACATGGGGATCAAGGTAATGGCTTAATGGCTCACATCAAGACTTCAAGTAAACATTTCAGGTGCTTTGATGAATGACAGCCCTTTGGTCTCTTTCTTTTTATTCTCAACCTATAGTTAGTACAACTCTCACACAGATAATAATAATAATATTAATAAAGATGGTTGACACATATCCATGAACCATACACTAATGTATATGGGTATATCAATTTGGTTACACTTTATTTTAAGGTGATGTATAGTTACTTTTTAGTTGTGTACTTACTATAGAGTTACGGTTAGATTTTGGTTTAGGGTTAGTTACTTGTAATTATACATAATTTACTGTTATTACATGTAGTAACGTATACGTTAACTTAAAATAAAGTGTTTCCCAATTTTTTTAAAAAGAAGCAATTTGCTGTTTAAAATAGTTTTAGATGGAATATTGTATGTCATACCTCAGGACTAAACAAAATACAAAATATTATTTCTTATAATAATAATAATAATAATAATAACAAATATAATTATTATTTAGTGCTGTCAAATCGATTAATCACGATTCACATCTAACAGTTTTTAATTATACACACACACACACATGCACTGTAAAAAATGATTCCGTATTTTAGTTTATTCAATGTAATTTTGTAAGTTGATACAACTTGTAATTTCTGAATTTGTTAATATAACTTAACACTGTACATATATGTAATTATATATGTATAAATATATATATATATATATATATTATATATATATATACATATATTATATATTCATAAACCTTTATGTTAAATTCGATTAATCGATTTGACAGCACTATTATAAGATGTAATTGTAACAAATTCATAGACCGCATTCGCCATTGCCGTGCTATAAATGCAACTCAGAACAACATCTCTCAAGGTCTGCGTCTGATTGGGGATCCCTCCAGATGTTACTCAGCTGGCTGGATCTGGAGATGAAGATCTGTGCAGCGTCTGTCAAAAGCTAGCGTTTCGAATCTATCCAGCACCCCCTCATCTCTATCAACACGTTCAATGCTCCCTGCATGTGCTGACCCGGGGGTCTCCATGCATCCCATGAGAGCAAAAAATGACTTTCTGAGCACTGAAACCGGTCCAAACACTGAACCTTTTCCCCGTGTGTTTAAGATCACGGATAAATAATGACCTGCAGGGGAGCTGTTGATCTCTTTTTTACGTTGCAACCAAAAAAAATGTTACAGGAAACACATTTGAATTCAGCTGAAATCAAAAATGAATGCCAAGATGAAGAGGCCTGTATAAGACTTACTAATGTAATATGAATGTTGTATGTATGTGGAAAACATAACACAACACAAGCATAATAGTCCAAATTTCACTTCACATCAGAAGTGTAAGGGTAGAAAAAGCCTTTCCAGCGAGCTATGTTTCATCTCATGAGCACTTATACTCTTCAGATTTGTGGCCGTGTCTTGGCCATCATTTACTGGTCCATCTGCTCGGCTATTAGAGCCTGCAGTTTTGAACCCTCTGACTGGTCAAATGTAGTTACCGGGCTGAAACATGAAGGTGTGAGTGGATTCTGCCCAGGATTTATTGCTGTGGTCTCCTTCATCAAAGGTCAGCGTGGAAGATGGGTTACAGCCTAGAAAAGAACAGACCTGCGGCATTAGAGCTGTGAAGTTCTCAGTCTTATGTAGTTACCAGCTGTCTAATTAACTATTTGAAATAGTGTAGCTCTGTCAGAATCAAGACTTTGGGTAACCGAAGTTATATCATCTAACATATCTAACAACGAATCGAACATAAAAGTTTGTTTAAAAAATATATGTGTGTGTGTGTGTGTGTATATATATATTTGTGTGTACTGTATATACACACACACACAGACACATATAGCCTATATATACTGTAAACACGTGCACACACACACACACACACACACACACGCGCACACACACACACGCACACACACACACACACACGCGTGCACACATCAAATCGATTAATCACGTCTAATCAAATCTAACATAAAAGTTTGTTTACATACAAAGATGTAAAAGAATAAAGAGGAAAAAATATGTCTAAAATGTATAGATGTTTGGTTTATTTCAGTGCAAAATTATAATAATTGTCTTTGCCATTCAATTTATGATTTAAGCTACAAGGTCTGACCACAGAACTATTTATCATTGAACAGGAAGTATGTCAATACTAATGAAGTTATTAGAGCACCCCGACCTGGATCTGGACACAAGGGGCTTTGACCCGCTGCACTTTTATTTACAAACTTTTAATGGCATTTTGCTGATTTATTTCTTGATCTAGATCTCACAAGTATGATTCCCGTACACAAAATTAAACCTCAAACCCTGCTGACCGGTCATCAAATCAGCGTGAACCACCAACCAAATATAATTACGCACAGTTTAAAAAACATCTAAATCAGTCCTGTTCTCTGTGTGGGTTTTAGTCAGGGAAAGAGGAGGGAAAACAGCTCTCTGGGGGAGTGTTGGGAGTAACAAGAAAACAAGCTCCCTCTACAAAATCCCTCTCTGTAGTTGTCAGTGTTTTCCCCCTGGACCACTTTCTGAATCATAAACATCTTAACAGGGCCTGCCTCCCCCGGGAGCCTCTGAGAGGTTCCTACAAGCAGGCTCAGGAGCTGCGCTCTTATTGCATCCAGGTGGCCATGGTAAAAAGCGCTGGTCTACCATAAATGTCCCATAAAATGCAAGTGGCACCTCCAGAGGTGGATAGGGTCACTGCACCTGTCTGTGGACTGAGGCTCGATGCTTCCTCTTCCGACTCCACTCTCACGCTCCCTCACTCCTGTTCTGACACTTTGTTTCTCTCTTTTATTGCCTCGCATTGGCTATAATAATTTGTATTTCCTACCTGATATAATATAATAATATATACCCTCTGTTACCCAAAGTTTTATTTCTAAAAGAGCTAAACTATTATAGTCTAATCTAATCTAATATAATATAATAACGTTGTTTAAATTGAATTTCAGGTTAAGAACATTCAAATTCAATAGTCTAAATTTAGGTGTGGACGAATATATATAAAAAAAACTTAATTTTGGTAACACTTTACTTACACATTACATGTAGTTACTACTCTATAAAAGTAACTAATTACTAGCTACTAATTACATATTCAACAGTGTAATTAGATCAAAATTATTCATTACTATTACTCTCAAAATTTCAACCTCAACCATGGACAATACAAGGATAGACATGAAACTGCGCTTTTGTTTCTTTTAAATAAACAATTTAAAATTGCATAAATTATTCTTAAACTGACCAAAGTATTTAAAAGGAGATTACATTAAAAAAACAAACAAACATACTTTTCAACATTAGACGTTGCATTTTGAGTTTAAAACTCACTATTCTTTTATACAGAATTGTTCAGTAGTCTGTGCGCAATATTAATGAAATTACATCAGAAGTGACTGTAATTAAATTACAGAAACATTAAAATTCTTCATTAATTCACTCAGTCATGACTTAAGCATTACACCCAACACTGTTTACTATAATAATAACTATAAATTATGCATAATTACATGCAAATAACGCTAAACCAACCCTAATCCTAACCATATAGTAGACATGTAGTTAATTAATATTAATCAGTACATAAATCATTACACTGTAACAAGGACACCTTAAAATAACGTGAACCATAATTTTCATCCACATCTAAAATATTGTATTAAATAATGAGGAGAATACTAATATTAGAGAATACTAATAGCCTCTTAAAAAAAAAATATATATATATATTTTTTTGTTTAATATTTGTATTTTTATATTAAATAAATATACACAGGAATCTGCATTTCTAATGTTATAACAACTGACTTCTAATAGGTATTGAGAAGTTTTGTGTTGCTGGCCTCTAAAATAACACTATTCATTGTATCAAATGATAAGTATACAAATTTGTGGCAATTTTATAGCATATTGCCAAATCTGTAGCATGTGTCCAGTGGTGATTGGTCCATGGGGACCAGCATCCTTCTGGTCAGGTTTAATTGGCCCTCATGCCTGGACATGGGGCCACGGTTGCTTTGATCTCACTTAAAAGGAGCTAATTGATCTCTGTGTTCAAACCACTTTGTGGTGTCCCACGGGGGAGAAAAGAACGAACAAAAGAATGA
This sequence comes from Semotilus atromaculatus, assembly GCA_031834385.1. Classification (NCBI taxonomy): domain Eukaryota; kingdom Metazoa; phylum Chordata; class Actinopteri; order Cypriniformes; family Leuciscidae; genus Semotilus; species Semotilus atromaculatus. The sequence goes on along the minus strand of JAULUF010000042.1, from coordinate 19,977,771 downwards.
AAGCTTCTTTTTTTTAAGGAATGAAAATTCAGACGAGGCTGAGGGAAAAGTATGACTTTTTCTAGAGAAGAAAGTTAAACTTCCAGACTTAGACAAAGGTTGGATGGTAAAGTGTGTGGGACAGTGAATAAAAAGCGTGCGAGAGAGAGAGAGAGAGAGAGAGAGAGAGAGAGAGAGAGAGAGATCACCTCACGCCTGGGCCCATTGCTCCTCAATTACTCTAATGTGACTCATATGGCCGAGGTATTCTGACAAAGAGCGAGAAAGAACTCTTGCACTTGCCTTGCTCTTTGATATCACTCTTTGCTCTGTGCCAGATCCAGACGTGATGGTTTACGTTCCCCCCTTGAGTCCAGTTTGAGCTTGTTAAAGGAGAAGTGCAGCGAAGACCACACGTTTCAATCTCCCTCCACGCTTCTCCTGCAACGGCATGCTGCTCTCTTAACCTTAGATGATGTCACCAACACAGAAAAGCATGGAAATACATTTACAGATTCTTTATGGCTTGTCACAATAACCCTTGTTAAAGATGATTGGTAAATGAGGAGTCTACGGATGTGTGTGTTGAGCAACGAAGTCCACGGCAATCATTCAGTGCTCGATCCATATCAAACTGTCTGGCGAATAAGCCATTCAATGTTACGCGATTTGAACTCTCCATATGTATATATATATATATATATATATATATATGAAGAGTTCAGATGCAAAAGCCTCTAAGTGCCATCTGAAATTTTCTTCAAGAATGATCATTTTTATCAAGCTCGTATATTTAAGTTCAGTAATTTCACTTAAATGACAATGAAAATTACCTCTTAATTGTCATTTAAGTGAAATTACTGACCTTAAATATACAATGTTGATAAAAGTTATCATTCTAGAAGAAAATTTCAGATGGCACTTAGAGGCTTTTGCATCTGAACTCTTCATATATACACACAACAAACCACTAAGCCACGCCTCCAATATCAGAAATATTAAATGAAAATCAGACTTTTTCTGTTTAAGTGCTATAACCGGGTCCCTTGTGCAGCTACCAACAAAACATGAAAAATTACAACCTAGTTATTTTGTTTCAGTAAGCCTTCATCTGCAAGCATGTCAAAAAAATAAGCCGATCAGATTTTGCTCCCCTTCTGACGTAGGAAGGGGATCTTATTATATTACCGCCCCTTAATTTGCACGTTTCCACCCACGGTGGCGCCATTTGGTTTTCCCAGGCGACAACAGTGTAACCAGTTCTAAGGCAATGGCAAAAGTTCGAGCAAAGCATACAAACTGTTCTGTCATTGGCTGCACAGACGAGCACAGAACACTATTTGACCAACAAATTCACAGCTGTCTTATAAAGACTTGTGTAAAAGTTAAACATGACGGTACATGCAAGTCGATGAGATGAATCAATGTAACTCCACAACAACTACATGATTGTAACCATTCAGAAACGTCCAGGTGCAGTCTAAAAGTTGCAACCTCTTACTGAGTCTCTCCGTAAGGCTTCACTCCGCTACTGGTTATTTCTGAGATTTTGGATGAGTGAGATTATTTGCGTGTTTTGTTATTGCCGGAGTATCAGAAGTTTGTGTAAAGGATCGGACCTCTTCTGAATGGGGAGTAGCAGCTCTTTTGCATTTAAAGAGACACAAACAAACAAAATCTGGGGGGTATTTTGAGCTACAATTTCACAGACAAATTCTGGGGACACCACAGATTATCTTGTGACAAGGGGCATAATATGTCACCTTTAACCAAGGTCATGCAATAAAGTTTAACCCTAAATGCATGATGGTTTGGCCAATCATTATTACATATTCGGGTTTTTAGCGACCCATATCTATATCTAACATGGAAGGATCTCTACCTGTCGCTATAATATAAAATTCTCCTGATATTACAGTAACAATTAAAGAAGAATAAAACAAAGCATATTTTGTTATCTTTTGGAGCTTGTAATGGTTCAGTTTGAGATGTTTTATAGTTATACCATCATCACTTTCCTCGTCAGAGCTCATTTCCCAGTACATTCTGCATCTGGCTCATATTTACAATCTCAAACATATTCTCAAAACTATCATTTGCAACATCTACAAAATCAATATTTTGATCACTGACAGCTTCTTCACCAGATCCACTATCAAGTGACAGTGACACTAATATTTGATTGTGTTCAGTACTTGCTCTGCAGTAAATCACTGAGCCATTTCAAGTTTTGCTGATGATACTTCCTATTCTTTTGTTTTCTGCTGAAACGTCACTTCATCACTGTGTATCAGACATCGAACAAAGGTGAATTGCATTTATTCAGCTATCAAAGATTATTGTTGTGTAGAAAAAATATAGGCCTACTTACACTGTTACACACCTTTGGTCGTTAGTGACCGTATACAATTTTTTACAAAAAATGAATGGGAAAACAGGCATTCTTTTATAATTGTATTATTTTTTTTTCTTGTTATATTGTTTATAATGAATTGATCGAGGAACATTAAGAATGTCTAACTTTAACAAATGAATGAGGCGGAGGGTATGTCGTCCAGGTTCCCTATAAAGACCTGAGGTATGCATTTAAGGGTTAAAGAGATTTTCCCACATTGTTTTTGTATGTATATAAAAAGTATAAACATATCTATCTTTATCTTTTATTTATTATTATACACACGTTGGGATTTATATTATATCAAAACTCTCCATAGTCCATAGACATAATAATTGTATACTGTAAAAACTTTACAATCTATCCCCTGGACCTAACCATTGCAAAAAACATTCTGCATTTTCACGTAAAAATAATAAGTTAGTATTATATACTGTTTTCTTCATGGGGACCGAAATGTTTAGATTTATATTTAAAAAAAGGCTGTTCTTTTGAAACTATCTGTTCATGAATGTACCAAAAATGTACATGAGATACAAAAATTTATTTAAAAATGTATAGTGGTTTGCACACAAAAAAAGAAAAAAAGAAAAGAAAAGCAGAACAACTGTTTTCAACATTGATAATAATAAACATTTCTTGAGCACAAAATGATTTCCGAAGGATCATGCGACATTAAAGGCTGCTAATGGCTGCTAAAAATTCGGATATGCCATTACAGTAACCAATTATATTTTAAAATATATTACAATAGAAAACTTATATTTTAAGTCATAATAATATTTGACAACATTCCCGTTTTTACTGTATTTTTGATCAAATAAATGCAGCCTGGATGAGCACAGGAGACTTGAAAAAAAACAAAAACATAAAAAACTGTAACACAAGTAACAATGAGCAATACATTTAACCTTTGTTAGTTAGTTAATAAAAACACAACTGTTCATTGTTAGTTCATGTTAGCTCAGGGTTCATTAAATAATATGATAATATAATTAAATAATAATTTAATAATGTATTAGCGACTGATTAATACATGCTTTAGATGTATTTTTAATGTTAGTTCACTATTGTTAACTAATTTTTCACTATATAGTTCACTATATAGTTTTCACTATATAACTAATGTTCATTAACTATTAACAAATGGAACCTTTATGTCTTACAAAAAAATCTTACTGACATCAAACTTTGGTCTTTTGAACAGTAGGTATATATAATCTTAAAAATCATGGGGCATTGTGCTAGATCTGATATCACACACATGTTTAAAACAATGACCATGACTACACCAACATAAGTACTTTTTTTAGGGTTAGGTCAGGTAGAAATAGCTCTTTAACTGCACACTTTTGACATCTTTAGACTGTGCGCACCTGTAAATTGAAAGAGGAGTTAGGCCACGTTTAGTCCCCAGACATTGGCCACATTCATCCAAACAGTGCATTGATTTTATGATACACATCAGATTGCATGTTTCTTGAGAACCCACAAACTCGGCCTTACTACTATAGCGCTATACACTACAAGAAGAGCTACACAATCGTGTCCACATGCGTTTGTCATGTAGTACTATGAATGTCTAATGCATACATGGCGAGTTCAGCCTGTGTTTTATCACCGGTTTAAACTCTGTAAATTTCATTATGTGTAGGTTCCTCCTCAGAGACCCTGTCTATCCAAAGGCATGAAAGACCCATCACGGGATTCCAGCTTATTCTCATGGACAAGTTTCCATGTATTCGCCTATGTCTTACTTTATGTGTGAGTGTCTGTGAAAAGAAGAGAGACTAACAAGGTTGAGTCCACGTGCCCAGCGATGGATGGCTCCCTCTGCTCTTCTCTACATTGGAAGCAGATGACTATATCAGCGGCCTACAAAAACACAGTCCTGTCCGTTCATGCACACCGAGCCACGGTCTGACAAACCTTTCATCTCTTTCTCGCGCCATCTTCTATAACATAGAGAAATATAAAAAGACACAGAGAGAAAAAGAAACTGAAAAAAGGAGTTTGTTTTCTAATTACAAGCATAAAGATAAATAGACTAGCCGAGAATAGTTCGCCTCTATATTTCATGCCAAACCATTCCCTTCAAACACACATGGATTAATCACACTAAAGGCTCTGACCAGTGAGAGAACCAGTCCATTTCATTTTACAGTGCGGTCTCAGGAAATTATTATTATTTTCCCTATCATAAAGCCATAGCACGGCTGAAAGTAAAACCATGTGAGGTGGTTGTTTGAAGAGGCAGTGATGCTGTGGGAGGGAGTTGTGGTTCTGAGAAAGACCCCATATTCAGCCCCATCTGGAGGTGAGGGTCCATGGCGAGGTGACTGTTGACTGGATTTCCATTATACTTATTTCATTGCAATAAGCGCGTTATATTTTCACCATAGAATAAGAAAAAAAAGATTGTTATGGGACCACTGACAAAACAATGATTAAGTTATGATGACCACCTATTACTCATCATCTACTCTGCAACAGTGAGAACAACACTGATACATAGTAAACCATAGTAAACATAATAGAGAAAATGTAAGATTCTTAAAGATACAGAGGCAAAACGTTAGCCTGGATGCCAGCTGAACTTAGCCCCGCCCACAACATTTGAGGTCGGGAAGTTCGGTCTGGACATGATCTGTTGTGAAGCAAGTATGCCCGAACAAAAGCTGTTCGGACCAATCAAATTGTCAGGGCGGGCTTTATACGATGATGGACAGATGATCAACAGTAACGTAATCATCCACGTCACCAAAGAGCGCTAGGGTTGAATTCATTTACAACAAAAAATGGCTAACGCTGGAGAATTTAAATGTGTAGATTTAGCCATCGCGTCTGTCATAGAAGAGGTAGACAGCGCATTCATTTTAAAAGAGGAACAGAGAACCGCGATCAAGGCATTTGTCGATCGGAAATATGTTTTTGTTGTCCTTCCTATGTGATTTGGCAAAAGTTTAATTTATCAGCTGTCCCCGATGGTCGCTAAGAAGATGGGGCACAATGAAAACCCTGTGGTCATTGTTGTTTGTCCTTTGGTCGCACTCATGGAGGACCAAGTGAAAGAAGCAACCGAAATGGGCATCACGGTGATGCAACTCGGCTTGCACGACGAGGTGGACATAACCAGCGGTCGTTGCCAGCTCCTTTTCGGAAGCCCAGAATGTTGTCCGTTGCTCTGATTGGATGTAGGTCTATCCGATTGGATGTAGGTCTATCCAATTGAGTGCAGAGGCATTTTCTTTCCTGGTTCGGTTGAAACGCCCCATAATCACAGCCCAATGGAGCAGTATCAGACTCACATTCTGACGAGAATCTGAGTATGATGACGTCAGGCTAGCAAAATGTTGCTGCTGCATGGGCAAAAACCTCGTATCACCATATTTCATCGTTTTTATTTATTTTTTATCAATCATTACTATTCTTTTATTACTATTACAAATCATTACATGTTTCTGTTGGTTTTGCGAAAACCAATGAAAAGTATTAAAAAGAGCTTTTGACTAAACCTCTTAACTTCATTTACAGTTTGGACTGTCTCTTCTTGTTTGTGGTGCAAGAGTAAATAATAAAGAACTGTTTGTTTGAACAAGTACAGCATTTTCTTTACTCAAGAAACACTAATATAAAGACTAATGTTTTATGTAGCCTTGAGGAACGGAGAAGAATGCTTTAGTCTAGCATTTGTCATCGAGTCATAGTCAATACTGTGTTGAATATCTTGTGTGAAGCACTTTGTCTTTAATAACTTGAGATTTGGGCAAAATTACGAGAATACAGAAAAAAACTGGATGATCGCATAGCTACAGTAAACTCGGAACCAACTGGAAGTTGATGAGAATGTAATGCGATGCACTTGCTGGTTTGCAATTTGCTGGTCAAAACCCTCTTGACTCCATTTGAGCTTGATTTTGATAATATGTTAATAATATAATAATGGCACAGGTAAGTGTCTGACTATATATAAAGCCACAATATCAGCTTTGACGCAGTGTTTAATTATATAAAAAAAATACAGTGTTTTTGGAGTATGCATTTTTGGAAATACAAGGTTTCTGCCCGTCAGCGATGAAATATAAATTCTACAGGTCATAGGGAGGGTTAAAAAAGGTTATGATAAACTAAATTACAACTGTTTTTGGTACAATACACCTTTACTAACATAGTGGATAAAATATAGGGATGCATAATCTATAAAAAGCCAATATAAAAATTCTATTCCATCATGTATAACGTTCAAAATAAGACATCGAAACTAATCGTTTTTAATGCCACAAGTCACAACATTATATTGCACAGTATGAAAATGGATATTCATTTTGATATTCGCTAAAGATTATATTTAACAATGCTAATTTAATTAGTGTTTTTAAAGATTAACTTGAGTGAGCGCTATAGCTGACGCTGAAGGTCATCTAAAATATATAAATACATGTGCAATTAAGTACCATATGTTAATAACAATATAATAAAGATAACTAATAATATACACAAAAAGAAACCCCACTACATTATAGTGGGCTGTGGTAAACTTCCAAGTATGCTCTCCATCTTCCTATCTTCACCAGTCCAGTCACCCAGTCAGAAACTAGATTTCCCAGCATCCCTCCTGTCCCTCACCTGTACTCACTCGACACCTGCACCTGAATAAAAGCACACACCTCACATCCACTCTTTGTCTGGTCTCTAACACGACTTTCTTACCTGCACTTACCAGTGAAATCTCCTTGTGATACTGTAGCGAACTCCTGTAAGCTAATGTTTGGAACATTATACACTTACCTCTCTCCTCACCCTACTCCGCCAAGAGGTGTGTGCTCTCTCGACTCTTCACGCTCCAGTCACCACCAGTCCCCCGTTACTCTGGTAAAAACGAAAGAGAACCTGTTAGTCAGTATTCATCTGCTCATTATACTGTCTGCTTCATTACTCGCCTGCTTAACTGTGCATATCATCTCTGTCAATGAATACCTGTTTGGGTTGAGCTAACTCGCTCTGTCTCTGAATCTGTTATTCCCTGACTGCAGCAGGATGACTATATATATATATATATATACATAGGGGTTGGCCAATGAAACAAACACCTGGTTCTAGACTATAATTTATTTGTATGGTGTAGGGCCTCCTTTTTTGCAGCCAATACAGCATCAATTCATCTTGGGAATGACAGATGCAAGTCCTTCGCAGTGGCCAGAGGTATTTTGAGCCATTTCTCTTCCAGAACAGTGGCCAGGTCACAATGTGATGCTGGTGGAGGAAAACGTTTTTTTTTTTTTTTTTTGACTTGCTCCTCTAAAACACCCCAAAGTGGCTCAATAATATTCAGATCTGGTGACTGTGCAGGCCATGGGAGATGTTCAACAAACCATTCTGTCACATGTTTTGCTATGTGTATTATTGCATTATCGTGCTGATACATGGCACCACCTTCAGGGTACAGTGTTTGAACTATTAGGTTCACATGGTCCTCCAGAATGGTTCAGTAGTCCTTGGAAGTGATGCACCCATCAAGCACAGTATAGAGAATACTCCAGGGGTGCGTTTCTCGTACAACGACGTAACTCGCTGCTTAAATACCATAGTACAATGCATCGTTGAAGAAATCATCCAGCTACTCACGACTGTTTCCCAAAACCATACTGTTGCAAATTGGTCGTTCAACCACGTTGGTTAATGATGTCATGCACGTGCTGTAGTAATAACTACTTTTAATGAATCAGTTTGAGATCAAATTAATGCTAGATGTTTTGCTAAATATTACTTGACATGGCATCTGAGGACTATTTCGCATTTTTCTCAGTTATTTTTGCTTTATTTCCAGATTCAACCATCATTCTTGCGTATTAGAGCACGGTAACACTTTATTTGAAGGGGTGTGCATAAGACTGACATGACACTGTCATAAACATGACATAACACCTGTCATGAACATGAAGGAGCCTTTATGAATGTTTATGACTGTTGTCATTAAGTGTCATTCGGTAAATTATGACACTTTTAATGCAAAGTTGACATTGTTTAAAATGTCTTTGTTATGACAACTTGACATTACCCAAGACAAAAATGTCTTGATTATGACAACTTGACATTAACAAAGACAGAAATGTCTTTGTTATGACAACTTGACATTAACCAAGAAATCATAACCTGTCAACCTGTCACAACTTTGGCCGTCATGACACCATTATAACTGTGTCATGAATATTTTACTTGTCCTCAAGTAAAGTGGAACACATTGTACTAGTTATAAAGATGTCATTAAGGGTTATTACACTGTAAAATGCTGTAAGTTTGATAATTAGACCTGTTATGACATATTTGTGACAGGTTGATAGGTTATGATTTCTTGGTTAATGTCAAGTTGTCATAACAAAGACATTTCTGTCTTTGTTAATGCCAAGTTGTCATAATCAAGACATTTTTGTCTTGGGTAATGTCAAGTTGTCATAACAAAGAAATTTTTTGTCTTTGTTAATGTCAAGTTGTTATAACAAAGACATTTTTGTCTTGGGTAATGTCAAGTTGTCATAACAAAGACATTTTAAACAATGTCAACTTTGCATTAAAAGTGTCATAATTTACCGAATGACACTTAATGACAACAGTCATAAACATTCATAAAGACTCCTTCATGTTCATGACAGGTGTTATGTCATGTTTATGACAGTGTCATGTCAGTCTTATGCACACCCCTTCAAATAAAGTGTTACCTAGCGCTTTCGCACATGCACACTCTTCAAAAACAGTGCTTTAAATCTCTTGACGAGCTAAAAGACATAAATGACATTTGGATGTATTCTAAATAAAAGATACATATCGTACTGAATGTCAGTGAATGACATTTGGCATTGGCTTGACTGACCAAAACAGCGATTCACTTTTCAATTCAATTTAAAATTTCCTCTTCTGCCGAGATTGAGATCAAAGAATATGAAGTACATTAATGCATCTCTAAACAATTCAAAAAGCTTTCAATTTTCAAAGCTTCACAAAGCAGTGTTTCGAAGGCACCCATTACTAGTGCTATGATAAAATTACTTCTATTATTATTATATAGAGATCCTTTGAATACTTCAGTCAAAATGCTCGAGAACCACTGTTCCAGATGTAGAGTACTTGTGTTTACCTGACATGTCTTGGTTAGTGGATGAGTTGACTGGGAAACTAAACCCCGGTTTAGTCCCGGACTAAAATGCACGTATGAGTTGTTTTAACTGAAAGCGACTTGCACGGACAAATCTTAACATATATAGATTGTTTTTTCTCAAGATATCTGTCACCAGTCATGTTTTTTTTTTCTAAGGCACATTTAAAAAAGCTACTTAAATGTCCTAATTGAACTAAGGCCCTAATCATGGCTTAATGTGTTTGTGAAACCAGGCCTAAATGTTCTACCTGCTCAAAGGAGTGTGAAGTGAGTTGACAGGAAGGACAGCCATGAGACCGTCCTGTCTCCGTGGCTCATGATGTCTAAACGGGCCAGTGAGACAGAACTCCTGTTGCTGCTGTGTGTTACTAAAGTCATCAACACACCAGTGACTCTGACACCCACACACCCTAGAAACCCCTATTAGTTTGTCTGGGGAAAAGAGCAAGAGTGACAAGAACAAAGACAGCAAAAATGCATCTGTAGTCACAAATAAGAGAGAAGCATCCGGGAGAGCTAAAAGTCATTAACACGCTTTTTTTCTGTAAAATTAAACACAAAAGCGGGTTTAATGACAGTTGATGGACTGTAATGTTGTGCCAAGGGATGTCAGCTCCTTGTTGAACTGTTCCATTAAAAAATATATTTTTAGATGACTGTTATTGCCAACTGTATTTAATTTGTCTGGCTTTACAGTGTTAAGCATAAAGTACCTCAAGTTACTGGAAACGAGACGGAAAACAAATCCTAGGATGAAGGCTCATAAGAATGGGGTTAGTTTACTGAATATTTTCTCAGGGTGGTTAATTTGAAAAAAAAAAGAAAAGAATAAAAAAGTAACACATTAAGATAAAAGCACCTTCCACATAATAGTTAAAAACAATTATACACTGAGTATGTTGTGGTGCAAAGTACAAAAGAAAATACATTCTACAATGAGTTTTCAATGTAACTTTATTTTTTTTTGTTTTCAAAGAACTGAATAAAACAACATTCATGGTAAGACATTCCTATTTGTGTACAATTGGACTTTCATTTGAAACACTATATTCAATAATAATAATAATAATAAAAAAATGCTGGATGTACTAGATTTTTATCCATTTGATCATGTAAAATCTTTATATGGCACGGAGAGAATTTTTCTGAAAAGAAAACTGAATGGTTCACAATTAGACCATGAACAAAAAAAGTAAATAATGTTAATGTGAACTCCATGGACTCTATGGGTACGTTTACACGACAACGATGTAAGCCTACTAAAAATGGAAAAGTTTTTGCGTACAGACATCAATGTTGTCAAAACGATCCCTGTTCGCAAGGACCAGCAAAAATGTCAAACGGTGTATTATGCTGCCAGGCCAGTAGTTGGCGATGTTACTTTCTAAAGAAACACTAGGCGCCTGACTGAACGCGTAATACGCAAGCGCATAACGCCGCCGTTTGCACACATTTGCTGTGTCCGAAATCTCCCACTACTCACTATATAGTGGACAATATAGTGAGCTCGCCATTTTGTAGTGCTGTCCGAATGTATAGTGATGATTATTATACCCTATATAGTCCACTCAATGTATCCCAGAATGCATTTTGAAAAGTAGTGTACAACCGATGGTCACTAACCCAAGCCCTACATACCATCATGCATTGCGCTGATTGTAAAAAAGACGGACGGGTGACAGCAATGACGTAACCAACGGCGCCGAGAGACGATCGAGTAGTGTCCGAAAGTGGTGTTTCTATTATGCTGGTGAGCTCACTATATAGTGCTCTACTCCCTACCCCCTACATAGGAGGTAGGGAGTAGTGGTTTGAGTGGAGATTTCGGACACAGCCATTCACATTTTTGTAGTTAACACGGAGACGAGAAATAATATAATTTTCAAAAACTTGAACTTTGAAACCCGTTTGAAAAACTGCATAAACTCTGATCTTTGGATTGTTAGATGAAATAAAATGAGGGCTTCATTACGGTCCGTGTAATGCTTCACAATTCAATTTTCAGACCATACAATGCAAATGCAAAAATGAAAAATTGAAACCAGACATTCATTTTTCTTGTTTTTCCAGTTACAATATCAATGGAAAGTTGCCTTTTTCTCCCTGTTTTCAATTTTACTCGTGCTAAATTGTGACTTCAGAAACAAACATTTAAATAAATTAAATCTAACTGATTTTCTAATTTTCGTCTTTAATTTGCGCCGTGGGCGGTACCAGTAGCATGGGGGTGTGGCCGTGGACTATACTATCATTTCATTGATGCAACTGCTTTATTTACACTGCATGCACGTTTGAGAAGTTTAAAAGACGGAACACAGGACGACATTTTTCACCCGAAGTGACAGTTTTTCATTGATAATAACTGCACTGTTAACCCTTGCTGTAAAAAAGGGCCAAATTCTGACAATATCAAACCATTTCCCATTAAAACAGTGTTACTTAAATTATTTGCAAATAGTTTAAATAGGCCTAGATTACTTAACTACAATTAGACATACCTTTTACCATTGTTATTCCTTTAAATCCCTTTAAAAAAATTAACTCGATTATCATTCTTTTTTAAATAATAAATCCCCTACCTGTATATTAAACAGGGAAAGCTGCATAGCAACACCACCTATGGTAGCAAAGCTATAAAATCATACAAAAACACGATACAGTCTGTACAAGAAAAGAAAAAAAATTAGAAAAAAAACTTAGCTACTCAAAGTTGACACCATTAAAAAAAAGAAGAATTATTTGTGCAGTAAGCCCATTTGCAAATCAGAACTTGTTTATTTTTAATGAATAGAAATAGGCTACTGAAAAGTATCCGGAAATGACAATGTTAATAAAGTAAAATTAAAGTCATGTGATATAATACGTCTTCCACTACAGTAAACTATGCCAAAAAAAGGTTGAAAGTAATTATCTTAAAGCAAAATAGTTTAATTAAAAAAACTCTTTGTGATGATCACATGTAGCCTATCGGCTAAATGCTAGATAACCCGCTGCGGGTATGAGACATAGGCTACTCATTTTCTAATGCTTTTTATTCCATATATGAAACATTATTATTCTAATGTAAAGACAACCCAGACAACAATATAGTGTCGGCCCAGATCCACATGTGTGGGCCGGATAATATCCATCATATGTGGGCCGGATCTGGGCCGACACTTTATTGCTGTCTGGGAACCAACGTACTATAGTGCAGAAGAACATAGTTCGTGTCTGGACAGTGTTGTGAGAGAGAAAAATCTCAGGACGGGTTAATCACTTTTGGAGGCTACATTTATCATCAAAACAAAAATAAATGACGGATTAGGTGGATGAGGGCGAGGGTGATCCTCGCTCCGAAGCGGGACAACAGGCCATCAAACTGGGCGCGGGACAGGCGGAAGTACCGCTGAAAGCTCCCGGAGCAAATGGTGAAACTCGCCAAACTGGGAACGCCTCCGGAGGGTCTGGTGGACGCAAGTACGGCGACGATGACCCCTACACCGCTGTTCTGCTCTCCAGAGCAAATGAGCGGTGACTCTCTCGTTGAACTCGATCTACATAGCACTTGCCCCTCCCAGAAGCGTATTTCGCCTCAGACGCGCGTCCAATTCGCTCTGGACGCGCGAATGCATTCAAAAAGTTCAAGCGTCCAACTAGACACGACAGACGTCACGTTTGGTGTGAACGCAGCAGACCTTACCAGTTTTATTTACAGTAAAATACTGGCAACACTTTTTAATGGAAAATGGTTTGATATTGTCAGAATTTGGCCCTTTTTTTACAGCAAGGGTTAACAGTGCAGTTATTATGAATAAAAACTGTCACTTCGGGTGAAAAATGTCGCCCTGTTTTCTGTCTTTTAAACTTCTCAAACGTGCATGCAGTGTAAATAAAGCAGTTGCATCAATGAAATAATAGTATAGTCCACGGCCACACCCCCATGCTACTGGTACCGCCCACGGCGCAAATTAAAGACGAAAATTAGAAAATCAGTTAGATTTAATTTATTCAAATGTTTGTTTCTGAAGTCACAATTTAGCAAAAGTAAAATTGAAAAAAAGGGAGAAAAGGGCAACTTTCCATTGATAATATGAATGGAAAAACAAGAAAAATGAATGTCTGGATTCAATTTTTCATTTTTGCATTTGCATTGAATGGTCTGAAAATTGAATTGTGAAGCGTTACACGGACCCATTACACTGTTTGCTTCCTTATACCAGTGTTACTGGTGAATCTTCACTCTCTAGAATCCCTGGGTTCATGGGAAGGCAGCAGCGCTGTGTTCATTGTTGAAACAATAGTTGTACTGTAAAAAAAAAACAAGAAAAAAAGAATTATGACTTTGGCAATATATTGATATTGATAATATTTTTGAGTGTTACATTGTATTGTTTTTTCCCTCTTTTAGAGTGAATGCAGCATAAAAGTCACCATTGCATAATTTCATCTAATAGCAACACTCTTTAGTTCTTGCAGATCAAAATGTGTCTTTACCCAGTAAATGCTGCTGAATGGCGCCCCCTTGTGTACGTGACCAAAAAAGCCAATGAATCATTAAGCCAAACTAACATACCGTACCTCTACTAAACTGCTTTCCACAAAACACCATATCTCATGACTTCTCACTCATTTAAGCCGTTTCCTTCTCTCATAAATAAATGTATTACATTTAAAGGCCCTGACATTATGTCCACATACAGTGCAAGAAGTAGTCTGTTACATGTATATCTTTAATAGACACAACTCGAATAAAGACATATCATAAAAGGATTAATCATGTATTCACTCAATGAAAAATAAAGCATTTACACAATCACTTACCCCTGCTTTTATCTTCAGTTACATTTTGAATAAATAACTATTATAAATTAATAATTACAGCTTATTATGTAATTACTGTTAGGCCTGTTGTGTAAATAATTATAGCATGTTATATTAAAAAAATATATAGTTTATAGTGACTAAAATTGGAGGATTGGGAATTACATTATTTAAAAGTACATTAGTAATCACATCTCTAGTAGTCAAATATAAATAAAATAAAATAAAGACAGAATGAATTTAATGCTTTTACATTTTTTTTTAAATGCTAAATAAATATGATTTTAAGTTTCATAAAATGCTCTTGTAAGATGTAATGCAGAATCGCAGCACTAGGTGATGCTGGAGGATCACACATCAACACTGTTCTTCCTTTCAGAAATCTCTCTTTCTCTTCCTTTCATCTACCTGAAGCAAAACTGCAAGTTCCACCAACATGTCACATGTCACACGCCGCTTAGTTATAATAAAAAGTCACACACAACACCTGAGTAATAAATAAGCAAGTGCGTGTGTGTATGTGCGCACATGTATAAATGATGGATGGATAGGAATGGGCTGTTATCACAGAGTGCATGTATCACTGCCTGCCATTTTTACACAGGCCCGTGACAGGACAGTGACATGCGGAACATGGGCGGCAGCCTCCGAGATGAGCAGATCTTCATTTCCTGTTCCTGCTCAGAGCAGGTGAAAATATATGACATGTTGTCTTCATTAATTCCTCCTTCATTTGAATTTCTCCCCGCCTGGGTGTCCTATCAGTCTCTTTATCCCTCACATGACCATATGTACAGTCACACGTCCATTATAGCATGTTATAGGTCTGGTTTAAAGCCATGCATGAGATCTTCACACACACACACACACACACACACACACACACACACACACACACACACACACACACACACACACACACACACTGAATCATTAGCCTCCCTTCAATAACATTTTTCAGCTGTGCAAACTACATAAAGACGTCAGCTCAAATCACTTACTAATTAACACTTAAAAAGACACAAATTAGATATGCGTGGCTAAAAGCAATTATAATCTCTACGAGTTTTGCAAATCATTTGGGAAATGAAAAGAATGCGTAATTGCTGGAACCAACATCTTCAAAAAAAAAAAAAAAAATGGCTCAAGTGATGCTTGTTAGGGAGCGGTCTTATCGACGGACCCGATTGTGATTACGACGTTTTTCCGCAATTACATGTGCATATGTTTAATGTCACAAAATGCCTCTTTTTAATGAATGTGTTTTTAATAGAATTAGCAATCAGTCAATTACGATGTGCATCAAGGCCCTGAGCAGAGAAGTTATCATCCAGAGACTAATGAAGGAATACGTGCAGATTCCTACTGGAAATATGTATTCAGCTCCTGGTCTATAAATGCAACTGATTTATATTATACGCTCACTTAAAACTACAACTTTTGCAACACTTTACATGACAGAATCCATGTTATTACTAATTTCTAAAAGGAATTACTGCAGTAATGACAATTACAATATGTGATAACAAATAGCACTACAAAATAATTGCATTACCATAGATATTATTTAGTAATAGATCAGTACTGGCACAGAACTATAACATAAAAAATACAAATACAAAAAAGAAACCTTTTTTTTGTCAGTTCATTGCAGCTGCCTACTCTATAAACAATTATTAACATAATTATCTTTATTTCTGGAGAGCAATTACACCACATACTAAAGAAAGAGGAAATAAATAGACAAATTACGTATTATGTATCACACACGTCTGGTTCGCTATCTTTGTGGGGACACTCCAAAGTCGTAATGGTTTTTATACTATAAAAAGTTTATATTCTATCCCTTACACTAACCCTACCGCTAAACCTACCCATCACACAAAACGTTCTGCATTTTTACATTTTCAAAAAACATCACTTAGTATGATGTACACGCTGTTTTCCTCATGGGGACCAAAAAATTTCCCCACAAGGACAAGGATTTCAAATATTGCTAGCTTTAAGGGGACATTTTGTATATATATATATATATATATATATATATATATAAATAAAATATATACATTTGTGTGTGTGTACAGTGTATATATATATAAGCATGAGCATAAAATGTTATATATAATTGTGTAAGAACAAGAATAATAATAATTATTATTATTTATTTTAATATAATTCCAAAAAATATATTTTTTTATTTTTATTTTAATTTTTTTATGTCACAGGGTCATACACAAGCAATAAACGACCAACAGTGACTGATTCAGAGCAAGAGCATCCCGTCTTGCATTTTTGACAGGGTGGCGGGGAAACTGCGTTCCAGGTCGAAGATGCGGCTGAAGAACAATAGCTGTGGATGCTCTCACACTGATTCTAATTATCAGGGCAGTCGCCGTCAGCCCTCGCTTCTCCATTAATCTTGTGCTGTCGCGCACCTCACTAAACCCAGTGCTGTTACACTATCTCTGCTTTACTTCATCTGCTGTAATTAATGAATCCCCCCTCCTCGCGTGGGTCTGCTGCCTCTAATCACAGCCTGCTTCGCCATGGAAAGTGTTGATGGGGAGGGGGGGGTCAACGCGATAGTAAATATGTATAACTAAACAAAGAGAAACTGCCATTTTAAAACAAAATCCTGTTGTTTTCACATAATTTATTCTAGATATTCTGTAATGACTTGTAATGAAATGAAAGCCATAATCAGTCTCGCGTGTCACCAAGTTCATTTTCTTTGAACTGTCTATAAACTGGCTTGCACTACTGCCTCCTTGCTCTACATTTTTATGGCATTATTGCTGTAACTATAATCATTAATATTACACATTTTTTTTACAATAATAATAATAATAATACTTATTTGTCACTTCATTGCAGCTGCCTATACGCCCTCAAAATTATCATGCGATTTTTGGAGCTCGCTTACACCACGTCAACAGGAAATCAATATGAAATTTGCCTAAATATATTGATTTAAAAATGTGATAATAATTACTGATAATATTTATAATTTATCATTTTTAAGCTGACTTACACCACACACCTAAAATGTAATAATAATAATAATAAAATTTTTGCTAAATATCACTGTATAGTCAAAAATCTTGTCTGCTTAGTATGTTGGCAGCTGATAATTGCAACAATGACTGAGAGCACATGCAGAAGAGCGTTACAACACGAATGTAATACGATATAAAACAATGAGTATACAGTATGAGTCTACCTGAGCATATTTGAACTTACTTCCTCCTCAATCTCTTGTGGTGATTTGATGGCAATGCTCAACAAATGGACTGGCTTTATCTGAAAAAAATAAATAAAAAATAACATATGAAAACAGACAGAGGAAACATTACGGTGGCACTCATGGTTAAGTAAGCATGATTAAGATCTTTAATCCTCTCTCTCTCATTCTCTCTCTGACAATAAGAGCAGAGCTCTTGTGACAGGGGCCAAGTGGCCCTCCGAGAGCCAGCTCTGTCTGTGTGCGTGTATTCATCAGCTGCAGATCTGTTACAGGGTTGGGGAGCATCTGGTTGGGATGGGGGGTCTAGCAAAAAATTCGGTTGCATAAGTAGCAGAGCGACAGATTTGTTTGAGCATCGGGATCAGCCCAACATTGCAAGACTGGCTCAACCAATAAAGCTCAACCTATCTGTCTCTGTCCAACCAATGAAAGTCTGGGGAAGGGTTTTGGAAATTTGTTTGAAAAAAATTATGATTATCATTTTCCTTTTAAGAAACTTACTTCATCTCTGGTTGTGGAGGTAGATTTTTTGGAGATCATAAAGGGTATATCATCCATAGCTGGAAAGAGAGAACAATATATAAGTGATAATGAAGAGGTTATTACTGAAAAACCAAACCTGGACTGGACAAATACAACTTATTACACCAAAAACAAAAATAACCACATCCCTGCAGAAAAAACCCTAGATAAAACCAGCCAAAGCTGACATGAGGTGCGTTTCCCGTACAACGACGTAACTCGCTGCTTCACTACCATAGTACGTAGCATCGTTGAACGTTGAACTGTTTCCCGAAACCATATTGTCGCAAATTGGTCGTTCAACCATGTTGGTTAATGATGTCACGCAGTTGGTGGAGTAAAAATGTATTTTATTAATCTGTTGAGATCTAATTAATGCTAGATTTTTCAATGTAAATTACGTACATGGCATCTGAGGAATATTTAAAATTTTTCTCAGTTATTTTGCTCTATTTCCAGATTCAATCATAGGCTCGTTCTTACGTGGTAGAGCACGCTCGCACATGCGCACTCTTCAAAAACGGTGCTTTAAATCTCTTGACAAACTAAAAGACGTAAATTACATTTGAATGTATTCGAAATAAAAAGATACAGATTGCAATGAATGTCAGCTTGCTTATTTTGCTCAAGACAAGGATTTATTAAGTCCACGTGTAAATCAAACAAGAAACTATGCTTCTAACCACAGGTCAAAATCTGTCATTCAAATCACACAACTTTGCGATGCTGTTTGCGAATGTTCGTTAGAACTATGTTTTCGGGAAACACCGACTCGTTGAACTATGCTGATAACAACGGAACTTGCGACCAAAGTTGGCTAACGATGGTTTTGGGAAACGCACCCCAGATAAGACCAGCCGTACCAAACCAGCCTGCTAAACCAGATGTGACCAGGCTGGAAGACCAGCTAAGACCAGCCAAACAGCTTAATATTTCATCAATTATTTTATCAGAGAAGAAAAAGATTGTAGAGACATGAAACTAGTACAGTGCAAGGAATTGTTTGCCAGGGACAACGGTCAAATACACACGTTACCCAGACAACAGCATAGTGTCGGCCCAGATCCGGCCCACTGGGCCGACACTATGTTGCCGTCTGGGTAACTTCACTATGGACAAATTAGAGAGCACTGTAATAAAATTCTAAATAATAATAATAATACAAATAAAACCAAACAAGTAATATTCCAAACAAACAGCTGCAATATTCTGTACTGTTTTCTATGTTCTGAAAAATGCATTTGACTTAATCTAATGGCCGCAAATAGCAGAAGACGGAAAGTTCCCGAATCCCTTCGGAAACTCGCTCAGACAAAGCGAGATGAAAGCCTTTTTTATCCTCCACTGTATTTGAGTACCCCCCACCCCCCCCCCCCCCCCCACTCGCTCTCCTCCCTCTTTCCCTGTTAATTACTCTTGATTATTCCTGATCCTGTCTTGTCAGGGAGACGTTCGACTCCAAAAACAAAGCCCCACTCGCACACGTCGAAAGAAAAAGGGGAAAGAGAGAGACAAAACATTCGCCGGATATCAATTTGCATGAAAATGAGCCAGAGTGTTCGGCTCTCGGAGAGAAAGCGAGAGCGGGAAAGAAAGAGAGAGGTGGATTGAAAGAGGACTTGCCAAGAGTGCGGTGGTATAATTAGCATTCTACCAAACAAACGAGCTTCAACAGAGCTATAATTAAGCAGGCCTGTAATTAAGTGTATGCCCTTTATCATAATGATCATGGTTAAAGCGCCTTTGATGGCTGCCAGTGGGTTATTAACGGCGTAACCCTGCGCCACACGGCGCCCACGCAAGAATCAGGGTGTCACGACTGTCAGGCTAAAGAGCGCCCCTTTGTTTATCAAATACATTAGAGCCCAAATTAACACAGGGTGACACGAGCGCACAATAGTTCCCATTGACTGAACTGAAGAAAATGTCCATCCCCTCAAAAAAAAATTGGAAAGTGCCTGAGTTTGCTCATGGAAAACATATTGAATATGGCAACTAAAAGCAACACTATATATTTACAACAGCACATGGGATCTTCTGGCATGGAAGAAGGAAACCAATGGACTTCTTCTCATAAGTTACCTGGAGGTCGACAGTGTAACATTTACTGCTAAAGGCTGGAAGAATATCTTAAACTGTCATACGGTTTCATTACCTTGGCAAAAGCTGAATGCTTCTTTGTCCTCAACTCTTCCACAATGTGTCCATTATTCTTAATAAATATATGAACACACATAGGATGTCTTAATGAAAAGGTGAACATGTTATAAATGATGACCAAGTCCCCCAATCATGAGCTCAGTCCACCCTGGCAAAGGTTGGCACTGCATAATTCAAGTAGTACTATTTGTATTTGTGTAATGATGTGATGCTTTTATTTTTGTATTAATTTAATCGATTACTTAAATACTCTTCCATAATGGGCACGTTTCATAAAAAAATTAAATATATTATTGTTTATTTTTATATTTATCTATTTGGGGGGGGGGGGGGGGTACTAATATCAGTTGGATCAGTAGTAAGGATAAGTAGTTTGACATTATTTATTAGAATTACAAAATAACAAAACAACTACACTATTTGTTGAAATATGAATAAAGTTTGTCCAACAAAATCAAAGTCATGTGATAAACCAAAAAATAAAAAACATTAGGACCTATGTTGGGTTTTCATGTTTTTATAGGTAATTTCCATAGACATATTGATTTTTATACTGTAGAAACTTTATATTATATCCCTAAACCTACCCATCACAGAAAACTTTCAGCATTTTTATATTTTCAGAAAACATCACTTAGTATGATTTATAATAGGATTTTGTATATTGCCATCCTTGCGTTACACTGCCAACAATATGTCTCACCCTAATAAACCTAAAACCTTTAAAGCCAAAGGAGGGCCCGACTCATTCTGCCTTATCATACAATCTCTAAAATCAAGAGAATGATATACAAGGTTAAACTACTTCACCACAGCCTTCAACGACCTACTCAAATAGCCCCTTCGTGCTTCCCTTATGGATATGTTTTTAACATCGTTTTGGATACTACCTTTACGGCCATTAGACAGGCCTCTGGGAATGTATCACTCAGCTCTAGAATGGACTATTGAACAACAAAGCGCTTCAAGAGGTCATTTTACCAGCAGGGCTCGGGTAATTGAAAGGAGGATGATAACGACTTGTTTCGGTCCATAAAAACAAGTGAATAAACATGTGCTAAAGCATCACTGAACAACAGCGTGGGGGGAGAGAGAGAGCAAGGCTGGCGGGGGAATGCATTTGAATCAACATATAGTTGCTAGGAAGGCTTTGATGAAACGAGAATGCGTTGGATGAATGAAGGTGGGACTTGAAGGCCGGAGTATTCCCTTTTATTGTTCAAGCATTGCGTTTTCAATCAGATCGCACTTAGTATTCGCCCGCCATTCATACTGGGTGTCCCACACTAATACACACGTATATGCACACGCTTTTTGCACATGCTCATGGCCTGATGGTAAGATTTGGGGTCGATTGTGAGGAAAGAAAAATGGATGTGAGTTTGGGGTCATGTTGGGGAGGAGTGTTAAGGTAATGTTTGTCCAGACTACTGCTGCCTGGACTGAAGTCGTAAAGGTAAAGTATGGTGCCTGGCAGATTCTACACAAATAGGTAAGACCACAGGCAGCCTGATATGTACGCTCCTCTGGAAGAGCATAACTGAGATTATAGAAGCAGCTTGAAATGTCTGTAGGTACTAAAGCACTAAAACGCCAGTCTTCAGGAAATATACACCTATAAATGCATAGTGTCGGTTGAGATAACATTATGGAACTTTGGGTCTTTGTGCTCCAAATAGTTGTAAAGCATTTAAAACAATAAACTTTCCCATCTAGCCACTTCATTTGATTTCCAGTAGGTACAACAACAATCAAACCCATGACCTTGAATTTGCCCCATTACAAGCACAATGCTCTACTAGCTTTGACCAAAACACCTTGTGCAGGTCGAAAAGAGCTCATTGATCTTCACAAGGTTGATGGACACAGATGTGCAGTTCAATGTTGCATGATATCTGTTTATTCAAAACAAATACTACAATAGGGATTTTCAGCCTACCAATACTTGATATGCGATTAGACCTGGTACACAGGTACCATCATTTCATTAATTGCTGATTAGAGTGGTGCGTTCAGCACTGGGATCGGTTAGAGTGAGTGAATGATGAGGGAGTGCTGAAGTGAGTATGAGTGTGGCTATGAGGATCATTGCCTTATTAATAGCAGTGTCAGGTGTTGTGAAAAATTTCGGCATTGTCATCCCCACAGCCCCCGAACCCTGACGGATGGTTGCTGCAGGCAGAGAAGACTTCCCTTACATGCTGCTATGAGCTCTAATCCTTCACACTTCCATTGTTGGATGCACTCTCACACAGGACTTCCGCCAGCCACGCTCGCCACACCGACTCGCACACACATCAGATTTATACGTAGGCTAATGCTAAAAGACTGACAGATGGAGGACTCGGTCAGCCAGTACAGCACAGTTCATGAAACAAAAAAATAATTTCTTCCCCAGAGGATGAGGGTGGGGGTGGCGGGTATTCGCGAATGGTGAGAAAGAGAAATTCAGTAAGTTTAAAATGATATATGGCGAAATAGGAAGTCTGATGGGGAGTGGAAAAGACCCTCCTAAAAAAAAAACTAACCCAACTACAATTTGTACACTAGGTTTTAGTTAAGTTTGGCGTCAGTAAGATTTTTTTTGTTTAAAGAAATTAATACTTTTATTTAGCAAGGACGCATTCAATTTCTCAAAAGTGACAGTAAAGACATTTATGTTCCAAAAGCTGTTCTTTTCGAGTTTCTATCTATAAAAGAATCAAGGTTTCCACAAAAAACACTGCGTCAGATGCTGATGCTATGGGGACGTGCCCTCATGGAACCCAGTGTCTCAGGCACGTGTAGAAACACACCATACAATGGTCGATGCAGTGTGATGACTGCAGTTTTCCTGCAGTTCCTTCAGGGAACTAGGGTTACATACGTAACCGAGACGTTTTTTTTTCAGATCTTTCGATCTAATGGACAAAAAAAAAAAAAAACATGCAGTTTACATATGAACGTGCCTGAAGAACACGGAAAAACATACGAAAAGCATCAGCTTTCAATTCTGCTCTGATAGCTGCAAGACCACACCGAACACTGTGAGAACAGGAATGGTGAGAGAACATTGTGCTTGGTTCAAACTAAACCAAGCACTTGGGTCTCCAGCCAACAAAGTTTAAATCCTGTCTGGCTAGCAAGCTTCCTATAATGTTTATGAATTAAATCAGTAAGCGGAGAGTAGGAGCCCTTTTGTGGCTGTTCGAACAGAGATACATGAGCGTCTACATTGAAAGCAATCTACCTAAAACTAAAAAAAATACCTCTGAAAGTGGAAAGGGGACAGGCTCAAAATGTTTTAGACTACGTTTACACCTGTATTTAGTATCGCCCACTTGTGATCTGATCAACCAAAAGTGTTGTCAGGTGTGTGGAGATATCCACACTCTGCCAGCATGGTCTATTCAGCTTCGAGTTATTTTAATCTAGAGGGGCAGAGTGAGCAGGGTAATCGGTGGATGCCTTGGGTGGAAATAATTTTAGTGAATTACCTTTCTCCAGGGACAAAGGCGCAACAGGAGAAAGCGAATATTGGGGCACTGATAGTACGATGAAGTGGAGGATGGTTGAGCAGGGCTAAGGCCCAAGCTCTCAAACTAATTCCTGGGGAGAAGAGAAAAAGGTGAGTGTAGCTAAAGCTAGCTCTCCTTCTGAGGAACTGAATCAATTCACACACAGATCTGGGTGCTGAAAAAAAGAGAGATTGAGCAGGGACATTGTTGAAGCATGCCCCCTGTTCATTCTTTTTCCTTTCTTCTAGTCTCGAAAGGGAACATCTAGGGTTACGCATGTAACCCCGATTCCAAAAAAAGGGAACAAGAAGCTTCTGAAGGATCATTTGATACTGAAGACTGGAGTATTTGCTGCTGAAAATTCAGCTTTGCCATCACATGAATAAATTATATTATACATATATATATATATATATATATATATATATATATATATAAAAATTAAATTAATACAAATATAAAACAAGGGAAATATACATTATTATTATAATACATATCAACAACAAGAACAACAATAGATTTTCTTTATTATTAGTATTAGTTTTATTTTAGTATTATACGTGTACATTATATTACATTGATATATACTTTCCCTTGCCATGCACTGTTATATTTAAACATTTGACAACATGCTACTATTATAAATATATAGCTATATTTATATATTTATTTTTGTATTATGTATCCTGGGTGAGGAATTATGTATATTTTGTATTCTATGTTGTTTTGGGTTTAAATGTCACATGCAAAACACCATTATTTTTTCGTACGTTCAGGTCATACAAGTAATTAATGCTCTTTCCATACAACTATTCAGTCCTTCCCCTAACCTTACCTTTTCACCCCATAACACGCATTTAATCTCCTCACACCCACAGCTCACTCTGACAACATCCAGCCAAACCACAGGAGAGCAACAGCCGACTGCAGTCTGAGTCACTGCAGCAGGTCATGCATAAAGGACAATAGTGCAAGTGGATGTGAAAACTGGAGAAGTTGATATGAAGGGAGGGATACCCAGTGGGTGTGAACTGCAGATTAGACACAGATACACGGGACCAGGGCTAAGATGGGATGCTTTAACACTATGGATATACCAACAGCTCTCTCATCAAACAGACAGCAGCAAACCTTCTTGCTTTTAAAGAAAAACTATGTCTGCCACCTAAAGACATCTTAGACATATTATCGTTTATTTTGTCGCCTGGGTTTGCCATCTGTGCCGTTCCAATAGAGGCTGCTGCCTGGTGAAGCCAGAGCCTGGGCGAGGAGGTCTGCCCGAGCCCCTCCAAAGCCCAGCCTGGTCATTAGTCAAATTGCCTAATGAGAGAGAATACAAATGGCCCCCTGCCCTGACAGGAGGAGTTTTGAAAGTGTCAGCGCTCCTGACCCGTGCTATGAGAACAGATGATGGCTCGCTGCTATTTTCAGCACCTTTTAATGACTCTGTCGTGGCCCTTGCCATTCCTCCTCTTTTTGTCTGATTTTCTTCATTTATTCATTTTCCATCTTGACTTTGTATCATTGTGCATCATACTAATGCATGATTGAAGTGAGAATAATCAATATTTTGCTTTAGAGAAACATGGTGCCTGATCTTGCAGAACAGAAAACCCAAATGAAATGTAAGTAAGACAGAGATCTTATAAACAAGTCCAACCACTATTCTTTTGTTTTAAGACTGTGTGATACGTTTTTACAAGCTATTCAGAGAAATCTACTAAAAACTAAAAATCTGTCATTATACTCGCCCTCATGGCATTCCAAACCTTTTTGAGTTTTTCACATTTTGTATAAACATACTGGTTGCTGTTTTACATGGCATTACAACAAACAGAGCCTGAGGCTTCACATAGGACATAGGACACTATAATCCTATATATGTCTTTTAATAGCTTTGTGTGAGAAACTGGGAAAATCTTCCAGACATTCCAGAGTCACTGAGTTAAACTTAGAGTCGCCAGGAGATTCCAAAAAATGTACCTTTCGTAATGGCTGGAAAGTTCTACAGGTTTGAAACGACATGAAGTGGAGTAAATTGTTAGGTTTAAATTTTTGGGTGAAGTGCACAAAAAGTGAAAGAGTGAGAGGGAAAGATTAGAGGGATATGGGGGGCGGGGGGAGATTTATTAAGTTTATTTAGTAGAGAATTGTTATTTTTCCATCTGGGTGACAAGTGGTCCTTGAAATCTGGTAGAGGGTTGGGTGCCAGCAGGCATCACCCACTAGGCACTGATCTATCTGTCTTCCAGAGTGAAAGAAGAGCCAAATGCTCCAACTGAATCCTGGCAATAAGCACATAGTTCAGAAATACTGTAACATAATGCAGTCCCAGCACCTATCACCTGTTCCATTCCATAAGAGAGGTCAAGAAACATTAGCTTTAGATAAAAATTATCTCTAATAATGTTTTTTATTCCTCCATGTAATGATAAAGAATGCACATTTACATAGAGAGAAATACTAAATACTAAAGTATGCTTTCACAGGATGCTTACAAGGTATTGGTGTCCATTTCATTTGGTTTCTAAGCAACTCAGTCCATTTGAAATGGTCTGTATGGTTCAAGTAAACGACAGTACTGTTCACAGTTGGTATGAACACTATTTGTCCTAAGTTACAGAAGTGAGTCACTAATGAGGTATAATTTGTGTCGTTGCAACTGGAAACACATACATAGAATTATGCATTTGGTCACACTTTAGATTAGGGTCCAATTCTCACTATTAACTAACTATTAACTGAGACTTTTGCCTCAATAAACTCCTGATTACTGCTTATTAATAGTTAGTAAGGTAGTTGTTATGTGTAGGTGTTGTGTAGGATGGGAAGGGATGTAGAATTATGGTCAAGCAGAATAAAGCATTAATATGTGATTTCTAAGTACTAATAAACGGTCAATATCCTAGTAATATATGCATGCTAATAAGCAACTAGTTAATAGTGAGAATTAACCCTAAACTAAAGAGTTACCATGCATTTTTCTCAGCTTTTATCTCAGAATAAATTTTCTTCAAAGAGCAAGTATTAAAAATAAATACAATACCTGAGTAAATAAAAATGAAGCAATATAAAATAAAAGCAATATTATAAAACACAAGATAAAAACGAAACAAAACACAAAAAATAACATAAAAACAATCAAATAAAATACACATAAAAATAAAAACACAATAAAACCAATTACAATAAACAAAATAACACAAAAAGTAAAGACAGTGAAATAAAATAAACAATATTAAATTAAAAACAGACAATAAAAAATGCAATAAAATAAAACTCAAAACATAAAATAGACAATAAAATAAGAATGCAAAATATAATAATAATAAACGCAGGGGTAGGAATTGAACTGATTTGGACCAAGTGATCTATGGATTAGTCTATTGTACTAGAGAGATTAGTACTAGCTCTGGCATGTGAGAGGTCTAGCAGAGCTGTAATTCTAGCATAGTGATCTGAAGTTGTTTTGAGACTCTGAGTAAATGAGCTCGGCCTCTCCAGAGCATGCATGAGGGGCAGAGCTGGCAATGGACCCGCCGCTAAATTGCGTGTGCCGGATGGGCCGCAGCAGAAGGCACAATTACATCAAATCCCCTCTTAATTAGCGGTTCTGTGGGTATGCTAACTCACCATGCTGAAGCAGGAGGTAGGGCGTTCTTGGAAAGGGATGCTGAACCATAAAAGAAAGAGAAGCAAATTAAGGCAAGAGAGTGGTGTTAGGGTCACGCAATAGGGTCAGTGCCCGTATTTGTGGGCTACAGTCAGTGTGAGAGCTATTTTGAGCTGAGCTAGCATCCCATACCTCTACTTAAGTTGCACTGGCACTCTACAGTAGACAATCACTGGCATGGAGCCCCAATAGATCCCCTCAGAGCTGGGGAGTGTTATTAAGTTTTCCATGTTGGCGGCTGCAGGGCGATGTAAAGTGGCACCTCGGCCTGGTGAGTAATGATGTGTGCCAGGACTCAGGCAGGAGGGATGACAGCATGAGAGGCCTCGTTGGCAGCCACTGGTGCAGCCATAGGACCATTCATCATCTCTTTAAACCAATCTACCAATGCTGCACCGCCATTCCTCATTAATTATGCTAAGCATCGTAGCATTACGTTCACCGTGACATGAGGCTCAGTAGACACTGTAGCTCAGATGTGTCATTGAGAGATGGGAGTATGTGCATAAGGTTTGACAGCTGCAGTTTGGCCTAGTGCAGCTATGACACTGAGCCCTGAATGAAGTAACTGTGTAGCCAATCAGGGATATGAAGCAATAGCCTGATTGACTTCAGATGGGTAAATGTTTAGGAACTATACATAAGTGCATGGAGCAGCATAGCACACACACACAAAAGACCCAAAAAACAACAACAACAACAACACACCAAAAACAAAAATAAACAAAACACCAAAAACAAAACAAAACAAAACAAAACAAAAAACAGGAAATTATAGAGACCACTTGGAAAGACTCTCTCTATAAGAATGTCAAGGTCAAGTCTGTTAATTTTTTTAGATTGTAAAATGTCATGTGGTATGACTCCCCCAAAATGTATTAATCTTTATAAATCTTTTATAAATGTATAATCTAGAATAATAGAAAATTAAATAAATAAATACATACATGCATGCATACATACATACATACAACCCATGGCTATGACATCAAACAATAAAGAATCATCATTAATTGACAACATAAAATAGCATGCTGACTACAATAAGCATTTATTTTTGAGAGCATGGGTGTGGTAATTTGGTCAGTGTTTTAGATAATAAACCCTTCATACAGCTGTAGATGAGTCTCTTAATATATTTAGAGACAAAGCAGGCAGCACACTTTCAAAACAGCCTTTTGGGGGCTCACTTTCCCCTTATCAGAAATGGCTCCATTCCCCGGAATCTCATTGAGAGTTTAAATCGCACTATGTATTAGGGGCTCGTTAATAACCAACTTAACGAGTCCACAGACCCATTAAAAGATCTTTAAGAGCATATTTGATCATAAATCTCCTTAACCTATATTTAATGGCTGGATTTCGAGGGAAATATTTTTATCAAGTTCTAATTAGATGTGCGATAACAAAGACTGCTGAACATGAGGGCAATGGGAAGGCTAGACAGGCCCATCTATTGAGGGCGGCCATGTTTGATAGGCTGGAGACTAATGAAGGAACAGATCTTATTCTGGGCTGGGAGATGGACGGCTGAGGAATGATACCCCGGACTGTGATTAGGCCCACAGGCACGTGGTTCTCATTAGTCTTACGATTGACTTAAATCTCCAAGAAACTTACAGACACATCTAGAAAATAATAGAAGAGCACATTTATATTTGTAGCATGAATAGAAAAGAAAAAGACTAAATATTTCTCCAATGGTAATGATTAAAAAGGGGATATTAATGGGATATTAATTGTAATGCTAATTGTATTTTAATGCTAAATAAATAAATAAAGTTTTGTGTACCTCAAATAAGCTGTTGGGTGTAATCAAATAATTACTCAGTCAATTATTGCTGGATGTATGGATGTATGAATGGATGAAAACAGCCAAGTAAACATAAAAGGTTTCATTAGCCCCTTTCACACATACAGTCTTTACTGGTAAATTACCGGTAACAGATCATGTGTGAACCGGACCTTTTCAAATGCAAACCAGAAAGCGAAGTTGTAACATTACCAGTTAATTACCAGTATGCGCTGTGTGAACGCGGAGTGAAGATTACCGGTATTGTGCACGTACGAGGCCAGAACACGCTGAAGCAAGAAGTGATGCGGGCCAATCAGAAGCCATTAAAAAAGAGCAACGGGTCTAAGCCATTCATAAAATCATGACGCAGATGACATGTTTACCTCAGCACAGTTTACAAATGTCTTCAAATTGGAGTGATACCGAAACTAAAGCTCTTCTCCTCGTCCGGGTGGATGAAGAGATTACCAACAACAGTTAGCGATACTGTTAGGTATGATAAAATAACTAGCCTTCTTGAGGAACAAGGGATAAACTTCCGGTTAATGACGCCATCACAGAGTTTACCGGTATATTACCGGAATGGTCTGTTACCGGTAAAAATCAGAACGCTGTTGCTAGTGTGAACAGCACATTTTTTAAATTACCGGTGAAGTTGTTCTGGCAATTTTATGGTAATTTACCAGGATTGCTGTGTGAAAGTGGATAATGACACTACGGAATTAAAATGTAAATGTAGAAGTATATTTACTCTGACAATAATCATTCTAATGCCTTTGAAATGCCAGTTGCCAGCATAAAAAAAGCATGTAAACACGGATCAGACTTAATGCTACATACATGTAACAGACCTCGAAAAGGTCGAAGACCCTTGGTCTCCCCCTATAGGAAGACTGAGAGTAAAGATTCTTAAATCTGGATTAATCCAGAAACAAACATTTGGAAGCAACATCAGTCACAGGTTTAGTGGTATATGCTATCATGCACACAAGCCAAGCAAGTTGTAAACCGACTCTACATTTTCCTCAGGCTCCCTCTACGTAGGCCACGAGAATAAATCATTAATGGCTTTTTTGGAAATAAGCTGTATGCAGTCTTTCATGCCCTGTCGCCAACCTGAAGTCCTTGGCTCCCTTTCAGAACGGTTTTATTGCCCCGAAATTGCACGGCTTAAATCGTGTACCCATCGAAAGTAAAACACAGCTGTAAATCTGGTCTATGTCTATCCCCCTCCTAGTCCCCCCCACCACCACCCATCAAATATCCATACACAATTCATTTAGGGCAATTTAGCTGATGCTAAACAGAATCAAGGTGAACTTTCAATGGGCCCTCAGCTATGAGAGAGGAGGAGCAGAAAAATGGTGGCCTAGCTTTGGGGGGTTTTAATCAACTAGCTCCTCAAGGCTAGCCATCCAGCCATGGAGCAGCCGCACTTAGCAGATGAGTTTTTGTGTCGCTAGCCCGAGTGCGTGTTCTCTAATCCTTCAGCCTAAAGTGTTTTGGTATTGTAAAATATGGCCACACGGGTCTAGAGAGCTGCTGGGCTACACGAGATTAGAGTCACGATTAAAAGCCTATGGGATCCTCCACGACTGCCAAGCGCTAGCTGGAGCGCTAGTCACGCCGCAGTCTGCACCCGGAGATAAGATGGAACTTTTGTTTGAAACCTGATGAGAGGATTCCTAATGAAAGTGCTGGCCCAAAAATAATCTTTTTTCTCTGTGTTAGTCAATCAAAAAAACAGTGTGGTCGGAGATGGTTAAAAAAAAAAAAGTGGGGAAAAAGAGAAGTCATTTTGCATAATCAGTGAGCACCATCTGGAACAATTAACGAAATTCCACAGAACTCGGAGGATCAGTCATATTGGCTTATTAAAGATCCTGAATTATAGCAGCAATAAATCCGTGGAAAAATGAAGCGTACCCCGGCCTGTCATCACTATTTTAACTTCAAATACGCACGACTATTCGATAAGGCTGAAAAGAAGAGATTAATATATGCAAATTAAGTCAAGCATTTAAAAAAAAAAACCAACAACTGTCTGCCATTTTTTTCCTGTCTCTTATTACGAGCCTTTATGTTTTATTCATACACCAGCTCACCTGTCATTTCATAAGCTCTAATATTATGGGGGTATTATTAAAGTGCGTAAAGTGGCGCTTTAATTGGAAAGCTCTGTTGCATTTTCCAATTATTTGGAGCAAATTAAAAGCAGATGCACATACTTTAATAAGGGGAATAATATCAGTTCCGGAAAATCAAAAAATCATTGTCAATTGCTCTGATATTTTGCAAAGGTGATACTTAAACATCTCTGTATTTTCATCTCTCTCTCCAATCACCTTTTAATTGATCTTCCTTTAATGCACTAAAGAATAACTGATTGGCACTCTATATTATATTTAATAAAGGGCATTGTCATCCTTTTTTGATTAATGTAATATATATGTTAATTCAAGTTAACTAGAGGATATTGGATATCTGTGAATATTTTATTATGAGTATTCCCTGTTTTTCATAGACAGGGATGAAAATAAAAAAAGTGGCAAAAGTCAAGCTCCTAACCACATATAATACTAACAAAAGACGTCATCAATTTGATGTTACCATTTAGAGTCACAGCTCATATGACCACACAATGCTCATTTCTGAGACTTCATTAATACTCCCCCCCCAAAAAAAGTGAATATATTCAAATCCGTCACCTCACAGATGTTGCAAACGGACTCTTTTTTCACACTGATTCCTTCGCTAATTAGGAAATATTTCTTTCAACCCATCAAGCTAAATGAAAAATAAATGACACCAAAAATCTGCTCAGCTTCAAAGAGGCGGTGGTGAAACAAAGTAAGAGGTTGAGAAGTCTAGAAAGACCCAACTTGTTAAAATGAGCGTGGACTGTCAAATGAATGAAAGTTGCCAAATCTATGTGAATTAGTTTTTAATACTCTGGTAATAAATGTCAAAGCACCTGCACCTCAAATCCACATATAATGTGGCTGACGATGACAGATTCCCCGACATGTCGAGTCTCCTACGCTGGGATAGTCTTTAATGGGCTGGCCCTTTTTTTTGTTCTTTTTTTTTTTGTTGCATGTGTGTGTTTTGTTGGGAAGTGACGGAAGGTTTAATCAAGAAAGCAGGCAATTCATCAATCCTGAAGGAGCTGGTGCTACGAGCCTGACAGAGCGCACATGGTTTTAGCCCAGCTCAAACCTGGCCAGCTGTCAACATCCACACACATACATATATGCGCATATGCGTGCATGCGGAGTCCCCAACGATTAAGGTAAATCCAGCTGTCTGTTCAAAACCCCACATTTGCTCCTCAGGTCAACTCAATTAATGGAGAAATTCAAACAATATAATGCATAATTATATTGCATTATTTATATATATTTATTTATATATATATATATATATATATATATATATATATATATATATATATATATATATATATATATATATACAGTATATAGTATATACACATATGCACACATACATATACATACACACATACATATTTATACACACACACACACACACACACACACACACACACACACACACACACACACACACACACACACTAATCATGATCCTGATTTTAACAATAAAAACTGAGTAATACTGAGTTATACAGTGAAAAAAACGTAAATTGACATTCCCAGAATTCTGTTTTCCCCGAATGTATTTTCGTTGAAATAACCGTTTCTCCTTAGCTTTTATGTAGGCTACATTAGGGTTTTATATCTAATGTTGTTAAATGAATGTTTATTGCATTATTTTAGTGTCATGTGTGTTACCATGATGGTCTTGTCACCTTGTCACCACCTGTTTTTGGTGGTTGTCAGTGTATTACAAAGGTACAAAACAGATATTAGTACTTCAATATGGTGATAAATTAACATTATATCATTTAATGAAGTTTTTTTTTTTTTTTTTTTTTACTGTGTATTTAAAGGGTTAGTTCACCCAAAAATGAAAAATCTGTAATTTAATACTCACCCTCGTGAGTAATAAATATCTACTTCGTCAGAGCTGCTGCAGAAACGTTGATTCATATTCCCTCTCTACAATCCCCATTCAATAAAAATACCCAAATATCCACTCTATAACTAGACCACATACTGAACTGCTGCTGAGCTAGTCTGTGAACATAGTTACTGACGGTTACAGAGACGTTGCTAAAGGAGGATCAATAGAACACACTACTTGTGGTGACAGAGTGATGATTGGTGGCAGAGCATGTGTCTGCCTGTCAGTCAAATGGCATTACCATGGCGACATGGAAGCAGAATGCTTCAGCCTTCGTGCTGACAGAATCTTTCCTTTCTCTTTGGCCTCACTTGAGAACAAGTCAATCTGCTGTCACTTTAACCACGTCAAAGGCAAGTGGCAGAGTTTAATGTGTCAGTCACTTATTTTAACCACTGAAACCTTGATATGATCGGCGTGCCTGTAATCATGCAATTACAGTACGGATAAAATCTATACAAGGCTGACTGAAATCTTTGAGGCTGAAAATGTAAAAAAATATATATATATAACGAGCGTAAAAAGTTGACGCTCTCGCCTGGGAGCCAAATTTGGCAGTCGTTCTGACGTAACATCGAACGTGACTGGCTGAATGGAAACAAAAAGTGTTTTCACAGAAAACATTTTGCTCCATCAATGTTCAATACATTTTTTTAAAAACAATCTGCAATCATAAACTGTGGGAGTAGTGAAAAGCACATTTTTCTTAAGGTGTGCCTTTAGCCCCGGTGTACACTTTATTAAAAAAATCACTTTACTTAAAGCCTTAATGTATAATGGATTATAAAGGTATTCATAATGTACGTTATAATGCATTATATATTTTCATAAATAATTGAAACCAAAGTATTATAATATGTGCAGATTCCTTGTTACATCTGAGATAGGCTGTTTGTCGTGTGCTTTAATGCATTCTACTTTCTAAAGGCGTAACATGAGTATTATAATATATTACAACTGTGGTTACAATTATTCATGAGACCAAACAATGCATTATAAGGTTAATTACAAGGCATTATTCATGCATTAAAAATACTGCGTTATATATAAAGGTGTTACCGAAATATCTCTGGCTCGTGAATTGACACCACAGGTGTGACCAAATGTTTCTTTTGGACCTGAATGTACCTCAGTACAGGACGATATCTTTCTCTGTACTATAGATAAGCTCATCCTCACCACATGGTGTCTCTCTCCAGCCAGAAAAAAAGCACATGAGCATGCCTTCACAGCCCAAACTCAGAGTTATATTTTGGACCTAAAAGAAAGATCTGCATGATCTGATGGTCAGTGGGATTTCCTGAAGTACACAGATCTCATTCCCCTAATGTTTGCATAGAAGTGCACACGTCGTGGTGTGACGGTGTCATTTTCAGCGTGAAATTTTACATACAATTTTCAGGTGTATAGGTGTAAACGCAATAGTCCTAGGGATGTTGCAAAAGTTTATTCAAGACAATGGAAGTGTAGTGATGCTGTAAAATCCAACACAACCGTGTTGACAAAATGTTGAACTTTCGAGATAAGATAAGTTACATTGTAGAGGGACTGACCTGATTTGGTGTATAGGTTGTAGATTTGGTGTTCATAATCTGGCCTGACGATGTTCTTTTTAGGTGGACTGGCCGGAGACTCTGGGAATTGTCTAGGAAAGAGAGGTAAAACTCAATAACAATGTGCAAAGACAGGACATAATGAATATATATTTTCAAAAGAAACACAATGTAAAGATTCTAGAAGGAGATATCACAGACAGTGATATATTGAATGCTTTTTGCTTTCTAGAATTTCAGTGTTCACTGATAGAACTGTTTATTTGCACGTGCTGACTAAGGAATTGTAAGGGAATTATGCGACATTTGTAACAATGCAAACACATCCTGCAAAATCTGTCATGAATGCAATTTACACCGTGCAGTTCAAAGTGTCTACGAAGTGCTAAGTTGTGAATGAAGCATCAAACTGCTGAGATCTGGTATACTTTACTGGGACTGTACAATACCACTGCGATCCACATCTTAATCAGCTCTTTAAAAAGTTATTAAAGCTCTTAAAGAGCTAGAATATACATGCAATAGGAATCATTGATGGTGGGTCTCCATCTTTAACTACTGTGAATCACTGACTCCAACTGATCATTAACCTCCCATTTTCTCTCCCTCCCTGTCTGTGGCTCTTAGGTGCCTGTGAGTGGTTGTCATGGAGTCATGGTAATAAGAAGAGTTTCCTAAGCCAGGATGCTATCACACACACACACACACACACACACACACACACGCACACGCTAATATAAATATCAATACATAGTAGTAGTAGTAATAAATAATAATAATAATCATTTTATAATAAATGCCAGTATTTAAATATACTAAACTTAATTGTAAACTGAACAAAAACAAGTACTACTTCTACTACATTTATACTTGAATAAATGCAATTTATTATAAAACATTTTTAATAATATTAATAATAATAATAATTAGAATAACATTTACATAAACAAAAGAAGCATCTGATGATTTCAAGTCAAACTGCTTAACCATAACAAAGTTTTGGGGAAGAGCAAAAATAGCATGCGCTGCACTTCATGGACAGTTTGAACTTGCTCTCCTCATCAATCAGGCGCTGGTGAATTACACTCTCTGACTCACTCACGGGAATCAATAAATTCAGTGCCTCGCTGCCTGAGTCTCTCTGCATCAGAAGCGCTGCATAATTCTGCTTTAGACATGCTTTGAAGACCAAATGAGCATCTCCAACAGGTTACAGGATGCATCAGATGCATTAAAGTCAGACGGAGTCATGTTTGGAAGAAGATTAGGAGCAAAGTGACACTGCCGAGGGGAGTAAGATGTCATTTAGGCGGCGGGAGAATCCAGAGTTTGAGAGTAAGTTAGGAAGGTAAGTGCAGAAGTGGATGTTGGAAAAGCTTCTGAAATGTGATATCAATGCAAAGCAGGAGATGCCTAGATGTTGAAAATGGAGGATGGGTATTTCTAAAATAAATAGATGAAATGGTTGAAGTGCTCGGGCCGGGCAAAGGATGCAAATGCAAATCTAGTTGGTTACTTTGTTGTAGAAATCTGCTATGCAAAGGCAAAAGCCAGAAGCACTTTTCTTTTTTGTCAAACACTGTCCACCAGAGATCAACTGTACATATTCATCCGAATAAATAAATGGTAATTGTGGGTCAGATCTAGTTTCCAACTCATGAGTTAACTGAAGACAGGTCAGCCCTGAGTGGCTACTCTGCATTTCTATCAGGTGTGATGAGATAAATAAATGCAGTAATTTCTATCAGAGGCAATAAAACATGCTTCCTGACAGCCTGTGGTATTTATGAACTGAAGCCTGCAACTCAGATTTATTTCTCTCGATGGGGCCGACTTCTCCCTGTTCATCTGCATCAGCATTTGCCCGTGTTCAATTCGGCCCAATGGTGAATTTTTAAAAGGTTGGCATCAATCTTGTGGAACCGATTGCCACATTTAATGAAGACTTCCCTTCGTTTGCAAAGGTTGACTCGAACGCAGTGGGGAGAGAAAGCTGGGGACATGGCTCTACGCGCATCCAGACATTTCACAAACAGCCATAAACTGAAAGGAGATGGTCCGGATGCTCTTTCGTCGAAACTGGCCTCAACTACCCCAGTCACTGGAGCAAGCCAAAACAATAGCGAATAATACCGAGCGACACAGAAAATGGAAATGAGATATATTCAGTGAAAAGCCTGTTTACGACACACAAATCTATTTGGACGTAAAACATCACCGATTTGATAAGGTCAAAATTGAGATAAGAGTTGGTCTTTAGAAAAGTGACTATCTTAAGATTATCTAACATCTTGTATGTTTAAAATGCAGTATTTATATAGAGCAACTCATTGTGCCAGTGTCAAGCACCCAGAAAAACATCTCCAAAACTTTTAGTCTCTGTGCCGCCTCTCAAAAAGTGAAATAAAATATATGCTTGAATCAATATAAGTTGCAGGAGCAAGCGTTTTCCAATCTTCAGAGCTGTCAAACAGTGTAACCATACTCAATCCCAATTCTTTGCTTTTAACATTTTAGGGTACATTGGGGTTGGGTAGCATATGGCATATCAATTACACATCTAATTCTTAAAATATAAACATGGCTACATAATCAACGGCAGCGCGAGGCTTGCATTACGTCGGCCACTGGAGTTTTGAGTACAATTAATCATCATTCAAACCCATCAGAGCCACTGTGACACAAATCCCAATTTTGAATTTCTAAATATACAATAATACCTCCCAGAATTAAAACAGAACTGGGATTAAGATGTAAACAATTTAAAAAATGCAGCTTGTACACAACAACATAGTGAACTCCCAAAAGAAAGGGAGAAAGCCTCAAACAGATTCTTAAGACATTTTATATGTTCAACATGCTCCACTTAGATCTACAGATGAGGACGAGGCCAAGAAAGATCAGAGTTTGAAGACAGACGAAGGTCTCGAGGCACAAACTCACAGGACAGTTGATGCTTGATTCCTAATAAGGCCAAATGGAAGACAAGTGGACACAAATACAAGCGCTCAAGAATATCACAATGCCTGGTAGGAGGAGGAAGAGGCTTGACTTGGGATGAAGGATTGGACAAATTAGAGGAGACAGGCACATACGAGCGGTGTAGGTAGACTAAAAGAAGACAAAATTGTGCTCGGACTAACACCAATGATGAAACGGACCACAATTTCATGTACTTTAAAACTGTTGCACAAACCAAAAGAGTTGCCACGGTATTTACAGGCGAGACAAAATTACAGCCCGGAAAATTTCAAGAGGCTCGTAAAAGGAGCCAATTAGTCAGAGTAATCTCAATATCAAAAGCCCAATCCCACATGCTGGAATCTCCACGGGTGGCTGATGAGAAACTCAAGGCGGCATCGACGTAGAAGCGGAAGCACGAGTCCGTCTCGGGGAGGAGACGTCTAGAACATCTGTCACACTGTGGACAAATTTGCCAAAGCCTTCGGTGAGGCAATGACTGGGATAAAAACTATATATAAAAATAATACGGTGCGAACTGAGAGGAATCTGGATGCCGGTGTTTTGACACTCATCCGAGATCCTCGATGACAACACCTCAGCGCTCGCTCCGAGCAGGCAGCCCACACAACCTACGGCTTGTAGACAGCTGCTTTCTGCAGTGGCGGCTTTCCCGCTTGTCATTACCCCACTTAAAGTTCCATGTCAGGTGTGGAGAAGGAAGAATCTTGAAGAATTCCGTAGCGGAATATGGGAGTGTACAATCTCTAAAGAGCCACAGATCTTTGCTGATGATTCTATTGTTTGTGGCACTGCTCAGTTTGAGTTTACTTGATGTGTATGGAAATATGCACGCTTTTTAGGACTTTCCGGGAAAGGGTACACAGAAAAGTGTCTGGAAAACACATTTGAGGATGGTGTCACAACAGATCTTGTACAAGCCCTGCCTTCCTTGAGAACTGGTAGATCAGCCATTGTTTGGAGAGCAGATGTTGAGTAGGTGACATGGAGGTCACTGAAACCAAAAAAGAGCGGATTGACACCCGTCCATCAGTGCTACTTTTTTTTTTTTTTTGCATTATCATTTATTTTTGGTTATATTATAACTTTTGTCTTTTCTTGAAATCACAACTTTAATTCCTGTAATTTTGGCAATAGGCAAGTTATCTAAAATAAAATCAACATTTACTTGATATCTTTTATTATAAAGTAAACAAAATTTTTTTTATAAATAAAATAAAATTGGTTTGGTGGCACTAATATCACATAAATTAAATGGTTAACTTTTAAGGTTATCCTGTGATGTATACAGGTATATGGTACTAAACGCCTGTTATTACAGACCACGTAGACCTAAAATACAACACTTAATTTGATGCAATATGATGCAAAAAAAAAAAAGTTCTTCCAAAGTTGCCAATGTGGTTATATATTTACTGACCTCCAGCAGTGAATCAGTGGAGTGAATCATGGGACGGCATAAAAAAATCTTCCTGCTCACAATGGGGAATAAGCTTGACCTTTACATTTATACTGTTCGGCTTTTGGATATAAAAACTTTCCCTGCCTTACTGTATATTGCCCTATCATTCAGAGAGAAATGCCTGAAACCTTGATTCTATGAAGAAAAGGAGAAACCGAAATATTAACACAAGGCAACTTTATGTTCTCTGTCAATCTAGAGGTCAGATTTCAGAGCGAGAGATGACAGTTTTATCAGGACGACAAATGGCATCAAAGAGGGGAGAAGAAAATCTGTTGTAGACTTTAAAGAGCTCACCCTGAAGACCAACCTAAAATCTATGGTTCTGGAACTGGATTAAACGGGCCTAGTTTGAATGAAATGGGGGTCACAAACTTGACACCAGGCAATTTGATGCCAGATACAGTATTCACAGTGCAATGCTAACACCTAAAACATAAGACTATCAGTAAAAATAAAATGTTAATGTACATAAGCATTAATATTAGTGATATAAATATAAGCATTTCCTCTCCAAGACAAAGTGGAGAAAAAAAAAAAAAAAATAGATTCATGGAATGCATTCATGGAAATGCTTTGAAATTTCAAACAGGCAGCAAGGGAAATTGAGAATTGAACAACTTTTTACTCAGTAGTCTGCAAACGCAGTGATTAGTGTCCTTGTAGCCTGAGGCAAAAAGGTTTATTTGCAGAACCACCAGCATTCAAAGTTAAAGGGCAGGTCATTAAACATTTATTCCTTATTGACTATGCTTAAAACATCCTTCCTATAACTGTAAAAGGCATTTAAATTTGACGGCGTATTAAAAGAGTCATACAAACAGTAAACATTGATGGGCCCGCGTGAGTTTATGAAATGAGGCAAGAACAGCATCAAACCTTGTAATGCGACATGAACGCAGGCTTCC
This sequence comes from Semotilus atromaculatus, assembly GCA_031834385.1. NCBI lineage: Eukaryota > Metazoa > Chordata > Actinopteri > Cypriniformes > Leuciscidae > Semotilus > Semotilus atromaculatus. The sequence goes on along the minus strand of JAULUF010000042.1, from coordinate 19,937,601 downwards.
TATTCTAAAGCCTCTATTTTGCCAGTTTTTGACAACATATTCAGAAACCTTTAATACCATTTTTGGTTACATCACAGAGGGTAAATAAGAATATAACATATTTTATTTTAAATAATTTAAATCAAATCCAAAAAGTCCCATCAAATCCTTTGGTGAACTATATTTAACAAATTAGACAAAATACATATTTTTAATGACCTTTAGCTTACCTAGGAATCATTTACAACTATAATTATTAAAGGGCTCCTTGATTATGATTTCACTTTTTTAGTGTTAGTGTGTAATGTTGCTGTTTGAGCATAAACAACATCTGCAAAGTTACGACGCTCAAAGTTCAATGCAAAGGGAGATATTTTCTTTTACAGAAATCGCTTTTTAAGGACTACAACTTAACAGCATTTACTTAAACCCACACAATAAAGGGGGTGAAGCCATGTTGGGCTGCTTTAGAGAAGAGAAAGAGTTGTTGTCGGTGGAAAAAGTTTGTCCTAAGGCTGACATACTTAGAGAAGTTAAAATTTATTTTTTAACACTGTATCTGAATTACACCCTCAACGTTTGTCTGTGCGCTGCACATTTTACGGAGAACAGCTTCCAGAAGAGAGTACAATGCAGGCTATACGCACAAAACTTCTCTTGAAAGACGTAGCCATTCCCATTTTGTCGAGACAATCTGTTGTTTATGAATCACAACGTGTAAGTATGTCTTATTATTTGTAGTTGTGTTTTCCATTAACAAATCCAATAATAAGCATTATGCAGTTGCTATGATAGCTATGATGTAAACGAAGGGCAAAGCTTTGCCTCCGCTAGCCTGCCAACTAACATTAGAGTATTGATGTAGTGCTTACTTTAGCTTTTGTAAGCTCTTGCTTTTGTAAGAGTTCACCTCCCCTTAAGAAAATGATCCATGATTTTGTGATCGATAACTGTTCGCATGACCATAGTTTTCCGATAAATATGATAAGATGGTGGATAACATCGTATCTATAAGAAAAAAAAATGAATGACACATTCAATTAGACTAGAGAGAGATGAGAGATGTGTTTTTTTAACAATCAAGCATGAAAGCCTTTTCTAGTACACCCCAAAAACAAAATCAAGACTTCGTAAAAGCGCATAATAGGGTTTAACATTTTGAATTAGTTCTAACTTTTATATTTTATATATGTTTTTATATTTCTGTTTAGCTTTATATTTATTTCAGTTTTAGCAATTTTATTTCTGTTAGTTGCCAAGGCACCATTTCTAATTATCATTCAAGTTAAGTTTAGGTTTTTCATCTATTTATATTATATCTATTTCAGCTTTATTTCAATTATTAAAAATTATACTTAATAGTTTTAGTTTACCATAACATAGAGCTGGCCGATTTTTATAATAATAAAAACTTGATTTACGATTCGATTTCGATGTATGTACGCTATTAAGAGGGGGAGAAAAAAATGTAAAAAATCAATTTTTTTAAAATATGAATCGATTTGACCTACCAACTCGATTTTTAAATCAAATAAAAAAATGTCCCAGTCCTACCATAACATCACATCACTAACATCACAGCCCTTGAGAACATGAATTGCTACATTCTATTGTTAGCCAGAAGTGAGTGGTATTACACTTTTAGAAGAACAATACATTACCTCAAAGCTCATGGACATGCACTAAAAGCAACAAAAGTGTTATTCTTTAGCAAATACATTTAGGAAGCTAGCCGGAAAACATCTTCAATAAAGCACTTGGTTACCTCTTGTGCCTCTTAACCAAGTTCTTTTTCACAGATTCACATATTGCGGTTGGACATTCACACAGACGTAAGAGCATGAAATGTAATAACACCAAAGTGCACAGTCTGTGATCACAGCAGGTATCGGAGTGGGGAGGCGTGGATCCTCGCTTGGAGGTACAATTTATTCTTCTCCAACTTGAAAAGTGGCTTCAAAAGAGTGAAGAATTAACAGGGTGAGACGGAAGTGTGTGAAAAGTGTGGGACTGGATGTAGGATGACTCAGAGACATCAAACGCTTCTCTCCTATAGCTGCCCCTTCCAAAAAAAAACACACAGCACAAAGGGCTTTATTCAAGCCACGAAACCACGGAAGGATTCAGAGGTCGGTCTTGAGCAAAGGTTCAAAGAGCAAAACTTCAGTGGACCACACTGTAAAATCATATGCTCATCGAGGGATAAAAACAACCAATGTTCACAGAGAATTTATGTGAGAATTGGTCCAAGTCAGATTCAACGCCATATTTAATTTGAAGTGGACAAAATTGAAGGAAAAAGATCTTTAAATGTACTGTTGGGTACCTGTGTGTTTGATCATTCACCTGACAATACACTGTTTTGGTCACTGAAGTTTGTAGAAAGATATATTTTCTATTCCAAAATCAAGCAAAATTACTACATAGGCAGCATTTTAAGGCATCACAGTCAATACCAACGCAAATAATGTGTTTGAGTCAATTTTTGGAAAGATTGAATTTATGAGTGAGGATGTGAGAAATTCTAAATTAGTTTTGTTTTTTTGAATTGTCAAGTTAGAGGCATCTCAGTGATGCCTTGACAGTAAATTTGTTGAAATATATGTTCCATTTTTCATTAAC